>PVJI01008995.1:0-67941 GCA_004026765.1 Micronycteris hirsuta
CCCCCCGCGTGTCTTAGTGTGAGATTCATACACGCATTGGTTACGGTCACCATGGGTTACGGCAGGTCCGATCTACCCCACGACAGAAACCAGTTTTTTCAGCTCCTCTGGGAATGTGTTAGTAGCCAACACTTGAAGATGAAATCTTCCTTTTATCCTGCCCAACACAAGATCTCCTTTTGTTGCTGAAGGGCTGTTTTCATTATGAGAATAATGTCCCTTGCTGCTAACAAGATGCAGTACTTTGTTTCCCAGACTGAATTTGAAAATGGGTACCATATCCTCTGATTCCCTCTTCTGAGGGGTCGGAATTCAAAGGTGAGCTTAGGTGCTCTTGTCAACTCATCTAGCAGGAAGCTCGTATAAGCAGCATTGGTAATAAATAAAATATTCAAGGACTAATACCAAGGAATGCTAACTACCCAATGAATATATTTCCCTGCTGGTAACTGACTCTAATTTTTTAACCATACAAAGAGAATCAATTTTTGTAGACTAATTAAAAGGTCCTTACCCTAAGAAATATTTTAATGAGTCAAAAAAATCTCAGCGCTATATTTAGTGTTCTACTAACAATTCAAGATCAAAAAACTATCACCACCTACTACTATTGTGTATATACTACACAGGGTACTACTGTACTAGAATCAGCTTCCTTTTTAATAAAATACTCATAGACCCCAAATGAAGAAGGCGTTGGGTCACACACAAAAAAGGAATTAATTAATTTTATTTATTTTATTTTTAATTATATTTTATTGATTATGCCATTAGAGTTGTCCCAATTTTTCCCTCTTTTCCCTTCTCCACCCAGCATCCACCACTCCCTCAGGCAATCCCTGCACCATTGTTCATGTCCGTGGGTCATGCATATAAGTTCTTTGGCTGCTCCATTTCTTATACTATACTTTACATCCCCATGGCTATTCTGTAACTATCTATTTGTACTTCCTAATCCCCTCACCTCTTCACCCATTCTCCCCCATGACCCTCCCATCTGGCAACCATCAAAACGCTCTCCATATCCATGATTCTGTCTCTATTCCTGTTTGCTTAGTTTGATTTTAGAGTCAGTTGTTGATAAGTATGTATTTATTGCCACTTTATAGTTCATAGTTTCAATCTTTTTTTCTTAAATCCTTTAACATTTCATGTAGTAATGATTTGGTGATGATAAACTCCTTTAGTTGTATCTCGTCTGGGAAGCTCTTTATCTGCCCTTTGATTCTAAATGATATCTTTTCTGGGTAGAGAAATTTTGGCTGTAGGTCCCTGCTTTTCATGACTGAATATTTCTTGTCAATCCCTTCTATCCTGCAAAGTTTCTTTTGAGAAATCAGCTGACAGTCTTGTGGTAACTTCCTTGTAAGAAACTAACTTCTTTTCTCTCACTGCTTTTAAGATTCTCTCTTTATCTTCAACATTTGGCATTTCAATTATGATATGCTTTGGAGTGGACCTCTTTGCATTCATCTTGTTTGGGATTCTCTGTGCTTCTTGGACTTGCATGTCTATTTTCTTCACCAAATTAGGGAAGCTGTCTTTCATTATTTTTTTCAAATAGATTTACAATTCTGTGTTTTTTCTCTTCTCTTTCTGGCACACTCATGATTCAAATGTTGGACTGCTTGAAGTTGTCCTAGAGGCTGCTTACATTATTCTCATTTTTTTAAATTCTTTTTTCTTCTTATTGTTCTAATTGCTTCCTTATGTTCCAAGTCATTGATTTGATTTTCAGCTTCATCCACTCTACTGTTGTTTCCCTGTAAATTTTTCTTTCTTTCAATTAGTGAGTAATTCATTTCTGACTGGATCTTTTTTATGCTATTGTGATCCTCAGTAAGTTCCTTGAGCATCCTTATAACTTGTGTTTTGAACTCTGCATCTGATAGGTTGCTCATCTCCGTATTGTTTAGTTATTTTGGGGGAGTTTTGATCTGTTCTTTCATCTGGGCCATGTTTCTTTGTCTCTTCATTTTAGCATCCTCCTTATGTTTGGTTCTATGTATTAGGTAGAGCTGCTATGACTCCCTGTCTTGGTGGTGTGGCTTAATGTAGTAGGGTTCTGTAATAACGTCCTATAGGGTCAAAGTGGCCCAGCTTCCACTATCACCCAAGCTGGACACTTGGGGTGTGACCTTCATGTGGGCTAAGTACACCCTCCTCTTGTAGTTGAGTCTTGATTGCTATTGGCAGGTCAATGGGAGTCATTTACCCAGGCCAGTCAGCTGCAAGGACTGGCTGTAACCACTGACCAACCACCACTGCCCTCCGTGAAGGATCAGCTGTGTGGGGGCAGGGTTGAGGTGCTATGACATGATCTGTAGCAGTCCACTGGTGTTCAGGCTCTGGGGTAACCCAGGTGGTACAGGCCAAGTTCAGCCCTCACCTGTGTTTTACCCAGGGCCACCATGCCTGAGCTATAAAGCAATCTGACATATCTGCTACTTGTGCTGGGTCTGGAGATTCCCAGGTGAAGCTAAGCAGTGAATTTAGGCTGGCTGCTGCTAGTACCAGTCCTGGGAGCATTTAGCAAGAAGTACAGAGGCTGGAGGTCACTGAGGCTGGCTGTTGCTTGTTTGAGGGAATTTAAGAAGTTGTGAAGCATGAGCCAAGATCAGCCATTCATATATAAAAGCAACTTGGGTGGACTCATAAATTGGGTAGGACAGAGCCTCAGGGGATCTCCAGGGTGGGGCAAACAGAGTTTTCAACAGCCTGCTGGATCTGTGGCTCTGTTGGGGAAGGGTTCAGAAAAGAGACATTGGCCTGACCCTACCTTTCTGTCTGGGAGAAAGTTTCTCCCCAGCTCTCACTTTGATGCCAGACACTTCAATTCTTCCATGTATGCCACTGGTGCCTTTCAAGTTACTTTCCTAGTGCTGGAGCTCAGAGAGAGTGAGTCTGAATAAGTATGTGTGTGTTATTTAAGAGGAACTGCTTGGGACTCCAGAAGTTTCTTCCACTGACTCAATCCCTGCTGGGTTTTGCAACTAGAAGTTATGGAGACTTATATGCATGGCACTGCTACCCTGTGTTGGAAGGTCTGGTGTGGGGCTGGACTCCTTGCTCTTGAGCTATCCCTCCCAAATTTTTATCCACCACATGTGGATGTGGGGCCAGCCTGTTCCACATCTCTACCTCCCACTACTAGTCTGGATGAATGTGGTTTCTTTAATTCCATAGTTGTCAGAATTCCATTCAACTTGACTTCCGATGGTTCTGAGTGATGATTGTTCTATATTTCAGTTGTAATTCTGATGTGGTTGTGCGAGCAGGAGAGCAGTGTTTACCTATGCCCCATTATTAATTTATTTTAAACTCCTTACTACCATATGATCCAGGCATTCCTCTTCTGGGTATAATCTAAATGAATTGAAATCTAGATCTCAAAGAGATATCTGCACTCCTATGTTCACTGTAGCATTTTTCATAATAACCAAGATATGGAAATAGCCTATCTGTCTATATGTCTATTTGTGGATAAATGGATAAAGAAAATGTGGTATATATACTGATACACACACACACACACACACACACATATATATATAGCTTTAAAAAATAAGGAAATCTTGCCTTATGGAATGACTGTTATGGACCCTGGAGGGTCCATATCAGTAGTGAGATAAGCCAGTCACAGAAGGGGAGGTACTACATTATTCAGCTTATACGAGGTATCTAAAATAGTCAAAATCATGGAAGCAGAGAGTAGAATTGTTGTTGCCAGGGAATGAGGTAAGGAAAAAATGGGAGGTGGTTGTTCCATGAGAATATTTGTTTCATTTATTCAAGAAGAGTAAGTTCAAAAGATTTGCTATAAAACACAACATCTATAGTTAACAATATTGTATTGTGCATTTAAAAACTTGTTAAGAGAGTAGATCGCATATTAAGAGTTTTATCAAAAATTGCCCTGGCTGGTGTGGCTCAGTGGATTGAGCGCGGGCTGGGAACCAAGCGGTCCCAGTTCAATTCCCAGTCAGGGCACATGCCTGGGTTGCGGGCCGGGTCCCCGTGAGGGCCATGTGAGAGGCAACCATACATTGCTGTTTCTCTCCCTCTCTTTCTCCCTCTCTTCCCCTCTCTCTAAAAATAAAAATTAAAAAAAAAACAGTTTTATCAAAATAAAATAAAAAAAATTCCTTTACACTGATTTTAAATAAGCTCACCCCAATCAGAAGCAAGAGTATGTGTGCACGCACAAACAAACACACTCATCTTGTCTCAGGGGGAGTTAGGTTAGGACTGAATTCCCAAGCAACAGACTGGAGGTACTTTCAAAACAGAAGAAAGGATTTTACAAAGACAGGTTTAAGAATCAATGGGACAGTGTTGCACATCAAATTCAATGGGCGTGTGCAGCAAGGCAAGAATAAAATTAGAAGCAAAGCAATCTGTAACCAAAGTCACCAGAACAAAGTGAACAGTTTCTGAAGCATGAACAAAAATGAAATGACCTGAAGTTATTATCTGACCACCAGTTCTTACAATGACTATAGAAGTTTTGAGATAGGAATAGTACTATTAAATGCATAAGAAGTTTGAATAAATACTAGCTAGTTTTGAAATGATAATTGAAGATCTATGATGGAGTTCAGTATAAAATATAGATGAGAGTATCACAAAGACTGGATCTCTCTTTAGAATTATATTATAAATGTGTCCAGTAAAATTTTCTTGATGTAATTTCTAACTTATGATCATGGGCAGTTCTTCTACATTTCTGTGCAGTCCTCCCCTTGCATATGAATCACATCCTTGTGGTTATAGTATTTTATTGAAATCTTGTTGGAAACATTACTCAGCACGTAAAATCTAACTTAATAGCTGGAGCTTAGGCAGTATTTTCATTATAAGGCAACATTACTTTGGGTTATACTTCGTAGAAAAAATTGCATCTCTAATGATCAAGATATCCAAACCACCCAATCTTCCTCATGACTACAACATTTGGATTAGAATTTTTACTATTATCCATTGTTACTGACACTCTTGAAACCAGTGTTACCAGCTCATATGATGCCTTGAAACTGTTTCTTTGGCTTATTTACTCCACTGCCTTATTTCTAACACAGAACTTATCACCTAATATTTCTTCCCCTTCAAAATTTAGAATCTTCTTAGATGGTATCAATTCCATTCTCATTAAACTATTAAACTTCCACGTCACCCCACATCAAAACTCTGTATTACTGATTTCTGTTATCATTGACTTCTCTGGCTCACTTCTGACTACCTTTATTCTCTACCCACAATAAGATTGTTAGTTCTCTCATTGCTGCCTGTCTTCTGTCATCACTGGGTCCTCTGTCACTAGAACTATCCACGATCTTTCTTGGATGGCTAGTCTTTGATTCTAAATTATTCCTACCACCTTTTTGGTTAGTATTAAAATTTTTGGCAAAGTGTAGAACTGCCCTGTTGTAAAATTTTATAATTTTAACTGGACTTTTATTAGCAATCGTTATTCTTTTATTCACTTTGTATTGGTTTCTGGTGAATTCTCAGCACAGCCCATGTTCAAATCTCTCTTCCATAAGCCAAAATGCCCATTTTATTTTCTGTAAAGCCGATGTTGCTAGAAAAACTGAACCATGCGGTAGTACTTATACCATCTACTTTCTCCATACTTACAAATATTTGTCACTCTAATACCCTTTCAAAATGATCTATATTCCATAGTGCTACACATCTTTCATTAGCCCTTATAACATGAATTTAAATTTCCAGCAGAAATTTTTAACTGGAATCTGTTTGATCACAGATTAAGTGATCAAACTTAATTTTTTGTTAAACCATTGATATGTTTCAGTCTTTTCAGTTTTTGAACCCTTTGTCTTGCTGTATCTTTCTTCTTGAAACTCTCTTTCAACATACCTTTCCTCTTTAGTCTCATCTTCTGTGAGAACTTCCCAGGCTCAAAACAGTCTTCTCACTGAGAATGCTAGCTTTTTCAAGGCGGTGTCAATTAATTAGCAATAAGTCATGTACTAAATACGTATTAAACTTTAGGTTTTCTCAGATGAATAAAATTGTACAAGTTTTTGCCCTTCAGTGAGGGCTTCTTTTGCACTTGTATAGACAGAAAATATAAATACGCAAGAAGAAAACATTTATGGAGCCTTTACTGCAGAGGTCCAGGCTACACTTCATGAGACAACCCGCCCCGAATTGCAAGCAATAGTTTGGAGTCTGGAGCTGAGTTAACCTTACAGATGCACCTCCATTACTTTCTTCTAATGAAGGATCCAACCAGTCATGAAAAACCAGTATTATCTCCACACTATGAAAGGTCAATAAAATCTCTCTGAATGAGGAGAATAACCGTGACGTCAGCAGAATTAGGAAGGAATCTGAGTCAATCTCATGCATTTGGAAAACAATAAAAAGACAAAATAAACTTCAATTACAAAATCAGCAAAGTTGTAAAGTATAAACTAAGAACAATGAATAATGCTTTAAAATACTATTCTATTTTAGAAGATTCTACAAAAATGTTTCTGAATAACGACAAGCCCAGATTTGCTGAAATAAACTTTCTGAATTTTTAAGAAGTCCTGGGGAATACAGGAAGTAGGTCCATACCTATGAAAACAAAACAGCAATTTGGGGATATCAGAGAATAATTTTAATGGATAAAGAAGAGGTATGAGGGTCACAATTATGAAGTGAGCATAATCTCATTATTAAAATATCACTAAATAAAGATGTGTGTCTTTGAACAATTTTTTATGAAATTAATTTTTCTCCAAGGAAGAATTTATTTTTATTTCAGTGACTAAAATTACCTGTTTTTAGCCCATCTGAAACATACGAAACTCTAGAATCTCTACACAAAATATTATGTCCAATTAAATTTGAATTCCAGATAATCAATGAATAATTGTATTACATTTTAGTATGATTATTATTTATCTGAAATTCAAATTTAAATTGGTGTTTTATTTTTTTTAGTTAAATACAGCCACCCTGTAAGAAATTAACTGGTGAATACTATTTGTGTTCGTATTTAATTGCCGCTTGTCCATCTCCTCATCCCGCCATGCTTATAAATTTTAGTAGGGACTATAATCTTTCACACTTACTACTATATCTTTGCAACTAAAACGCCAAAGTCTAAGCCAAAGTTTGGAGGTAGGACTAGGATCAACTTCTTAATTCACTTCCATCTTTGTTTTCTAATCAGCCCACCAAGCATTAATAAAAAGCAAAAAAAAATCATTATCTCACTCTGGAAGGTCAGAAAAAGCTGCTTTACAAAGGATAGGTTTTTGTAAAATGGTTATTTTAAAAGTGGAGATAATTGTACTTGAACCACAATAAAAAAAGTAAAAAATAAAAAAAAAAGAAAATGAATCACTCACATCGTTCCACCTTCGACTTCTTGGCTACTCCAAATTTTCCTTAGTTAACAATAATACTACATGGTGGCTGACTTAAGCAACCAAGACTCTTAAATTCTCTCTCATTGTCTCTCTCTCTCTCCCCTTCTCCCTTCTTGTTATATAAAACCATGACCCAGTTGGTAAATCACAAAATGTGGAGCAGGAAGGGATAAAAAATATTGTTAATTTTATTGATTTTACAGACTAAAGAACTAAACCTCACATAATTACAAGAGAACCATCCTGATAAAAACCTTTCAATTGATCTGTGTTGCCTAAAAGGTAAACTTTCTACAGTCTTGGTAGGTTGTAGAATCCTCCAGGATTCTGCTCCAGCCTTCACTTCTATGTGCGTCTCTCATTACAGTAACAGATACTGTCTCTGGGAACCTATGACCAGTGTCCCTGTGCTCTCAGCAGCCCATAGGTGACCACTTTCCCATTGTACTCCCTCTGTTCGTGTTGCCATTATAGCCCTTTCAACACTATGGAATTTATCAGTTTAAACATCTGTCTCCTCCTATTAGTCTGAGTTATGTGAGTGTAGAGTCACATCTTATCCGTGCTGCAATTATTGAATACTAATGCCTATTCAAGTGCCAGGGCACAGAGTAAAAGCCCAAGAAGCATTTGACAAATGAAGAAACACAGATTAATGGCATACACATACCAGAATTTAAATACTGTGCTTTTTTAAATTAACCAAGCCACAGAACTGAGCTAAGGATCTATCAAATCAGTGTAAAAAAGGCAATACATTTTGAGATAAAGTTTGTCATAAAAACCAGTGTCAGCAATCTCTCAAGCTTACACACATGCTGAGATGCTTCAGAACATTCACAAAATTTTGTTTTCTACTTCCGTGTTCGCTAATTAAGCTTGGTTTTCTTCAACCACAATTTTAAACAAGAGTATCTGTTTCTTATTCCGTTGTGTCTAGTTTCTACACTGCTGTATTCTGTAATTTTCACCATGCACACACATACTATTTTGATAATAATGTGAATTGGGCAGATTTTGGAAGACTTTTCTGGATATCTAAACACCTTCAACCTCTCTGCTTCTATAATGAAAAATGTTCCAAATTCTCAACTCCTAATTTAGAAATGGATTTCTAGAATCTAATTTGTGTGAAAACTAAGACTCACCATTGTATGGTGGTAATAGCAACGCCCCCCCCCCCACAAAACTATACTTAACATGTAAATCGGAAATTAATATATGATCACTTACATGGTTTTCCCTTATAAATGTTTTAAACAAAAATGTTTAAAGACAAATATATTTGCTCATACATAATGGCATTATTATTTTTTTAATTTTGTAAATAAGTGTAAAATGATAAACTTATCTACATGGTCTGTCATCATGTGTGAATGCATTGTGTTTGTGTGAACTTACTTTAACAGACCTTTTAATAATTAAAATAAAGAAAAATACAGTATAAACATTGGTGGTTCCTTTTGCAAATACTAGAGGTTATCATTTATTTGCCATGTGTCAAGTACTACCTATGCACAAGGCAATAAGCTCTGCACACTGTTAATTTAAACCTAAATACTCTCCAGAAAAATTACTATCATTATTATTCTCTAAACTGTCCCAAAATAAGGAAGAGAGACATACAAATTTAATGGATACACTCAATAATGAGAAAAGGACTGTCATTACATAAATATTACTTAGATGGTCCCCTTATATTTGATCCCTTATAAACAGTCATTTTACCTGGCGTGCACTCAATTATTTTATTTTGATCACCTTGTTTAGGGAAGATCCAATCAATTCTAGCTTCGATAAATTACAGAAGTCATGAGTTTAAAAGAAAAGTAGAAAATAACATCAATAAATAAACTATTCCCGGAAATACTAGCTCACAATAATTAACTACTAGGTGTAAATTTGAAACATTTTTTAAATCACCATATTGAAGTAAGTGGATACCTTATGGAGATTACAAATATACCCACCTACAGAATACATGAAAGGATGGAAATGACCCAATTCTCTGGGACAAAGTTTGCAAAATAAATTCTCCATGGATATATAAATTTGAGTATTCAAACAGAGTGACATTCTCTGGAAAACTGTTGGGGACGAGTCAGAAGCTCAAAGAAAAGGAAGCTGCTGAGGTCTCCAGGTACAAATGAAAAATGCAAAGCAATGTGTTTCGTGAAATCTGAGCAAAGACCAAGTAATAATTCCAAGTTAAAATGTTTTATGTAATTTTATTATAAAATACACATACTTAAATTAATATATTATTTGAAAATATCTTTCTATTTCATGCATAGTTTTGAAAGAATTTACATTAAGTTGGTCAATTACAAATTTATCTTCTTTGTAAAATAAGAGACTGGCTTATATTATAGAGTGTTTCATATTCATTTATAACAGAATGTAACCACTCTCATACAAATAATAAAATATGCATCTGTAATTTTAAGTGGAACATAATATAAATCTAAAATCCGACCGAACAAGATTTGCCCACTTCCACAGCCTGTGATTTTAACTGCTATCAACTAAAAATATGCATCTACTTTCCTTCCTCTAAAAGTTCAAATATAATTAATGAAATAAAATTATACATTGGCAGTCTCCAATACTTTTTAAAGTCAGCCTCTTGGTATATTAAATGATGTGTATGTATATTCAGTTGTCATGCACATTTTCAGAACTCAGTAAATTTGGATGAGTACAAATAGATAATATCTAACAACAATTCATCTTCAAGAAAAAAGATTATAGGACTAGACAAGGAAGAAAATAATATATGTTTCTAATAGATAATTTGGGATATTATTATTTAATATATGTTGTTCTAAAAGTTGTGTATTTTGATCCTCAAAGGACATACCATGATTTATGAAACTTATTTATTTTATTTTATGAAAAAAATATTTGTCTAGGCACTTCAAGAAAGAGTTGTTTTGCTCAGTGGGGGTGGTGTGCTTTCTTTGTATAAGTGGCGCAAAAGAGAGAAGTGTGTCTTTTTCTTAACAGAGAATATTGTTGAATATAGACAATGTCCAGTGCCCCCAAATCTGAGATATCTACATATCCATGACACGTCTAGAGAATCTTTTCCAAAATGTTATGCACACCTAAGTCACATACCTCATTCTTATTGTTATTCCTACTCCAAAAACTCCAAAAATGAGCCCTTAATTTATTTTGTAAAAAAAAAAAAAATCTTAGAAAGTGTTGCCTTTTACATCATGATTCATTGTTTTTTGGCTTTTTATTTTTTAATTAAAAATATTTTTCAGCATCTTTATCTGCCCAAACCATCGTCCACCTCAACCCACCCTCCTCTCCCATGCAATTGCCACACTGTTGTCTGTGTCCATGAGTTCCTTCTCTCTCTTTTTCTTTTTTAAGATTCTATTTATTTATTTTTAGACAGAAGGGAAGGGAGGGAGAAGGAGAGGGACAGAAACAGCAATGTGTGGTGCCTCTCATGGGGCTCCCACTGGGGACCTGGCCTGCAACCCAGGCATGTGTTCTGACTGGGAATCGAACCAGTGACCCTTTGGTTCGCAGCCTGCACTCAATCCACTGAGCTACACCAGCCAGGGCTCCTTTTTTTTGTTTGTTTTGACATAATGATTCCTGTTATGGCACAGGGGAGAAGTGGAATTGGTAAAATGCTTACTGAATATATTAATTTATTTAGATCTAGATATATCAATTTCTTTCCAAATATATGAACTCAAATTGTAAAAAGACAAGGGCTGGTGGTGATCGTGTGGTTGTTATCATACCATTATACTCATTTGGATTGAAATGGTGTCGCGATGTCAAAATCATGGTGTTTAAAGTAATTTTCTGCTTGATTTATTTATCCACATTAATAAAAAATTATTTTGCTATAATCTCGCAAAACAGCTGAAACAGCAAAACACAAGCTGGTCCTGGAAGATCTAATTTGTACTTGCCGTGGCAATGTGCCTTCCAGGCGCAATCAGCTATTCCGTCAGCATAAGTGAGCCTCCTCTCTGTAATGTTTAATGAGAAAATGTGGAGAAAGAATATCGAAAGCATTTTTATCAGGGCTTAATTTTCCATCCTACTTATAGTTTCAAGATTCTTTGGCAGGAGATGGAGCTCAGGCAAAGGTGAAAACAGTTAACGATCTTGGTTTCTCATTTCTGGAGTAAGAACTGGGTAGATAAATTGAGGGGCAGATTGTATAGGATTTAATAATTCTGCAGCTACTCAAACATGGGAAAGAAAAATGAAAAGAATTTTAAAACTGCCTATGCCTTTCTCTTTACATATTCATAGGAAATAAATTATAAAGAGAAAGCACAACTGCAAGTGACACGGAACTTCCATGAGCAGTCCTAGATGGATAACATCCTAGGACAATTGATAAAGTTTAACTAAATCATAATACAGTTGCGACTAAATAATTATAATGAAAATAAATGGTATTGGTATAGAACAGTGTAGTTTCCAAATTACTTGAATATACAGCACTCTGTGTGTTTATATCATCTTTAGCAAACCTGCAAAAAACCAAACGTCCCCAGAGTGGTTTAAAAAAATAAAGGACACACTTAAAGGGATTTAAAAAGGATTATATATATACATGATTTATATATATATATGATTTATTTATATATGTGATACATATCATATACCATATTTTTTGGACCATAAGATGCACCTAGGTTTCAGAGGAGGAAAATAGGAAAAAAACGTTTGAAGCAAAAAATGTGGTAAAATATTTAATAACATAAATAACATTCAGACTATAATTCAGCTACATTCGGACTATAAGACATGCCCCCATTTTCCTCCCAAATTTTGGGGGAAAATTGCATCTTATAGTCTGAAAAATACGGTGCATATGTATCATATACATATAAGTAGTATAAATCAGTAAAAAGTAGAGTCAGTTTAGTTTGGAAAATAACTTTATTACGGCCTTCTACTATGTTTATATACACTGCTTTGGTCAACTCTATACTTAAATACCACCCCTCCCCCACATACACTTCACACACTCCACATTCCCACATAAGCACCACTGTTTGAATAATATGAGGCTTCTCCTCTGCTAGTCACCAGAGGAGTCGACGCAGAGAGGACACAGGAGCAGGTGGTTTCAGTCTCGCCCACTCCAGTGTGCACCAGTGCCCCCCACCCGGACCGTCCTATGCAGTAAGAATCTAAGACGTGCTGGCATGCTTTTTATGCAACTGCATATTTTTTAATTTAGTCTTTATTTTATTTTTTCATTATCATTTAGTACCCTTAAACCCCTTCCCCCCAGCAATTCCCACACTGTTGTCCATGCCCATGAGTCCTTTCTCCTTCTTTTTCAATCCCTCCACACTTAACCGCCCTCCTGCCCCTGGCCACTAGCTGTCATCTGGTCTCCATCTATGAGTCTGTCCCTGTTTTGCTTCTTAGTTCACTTTGTTCATTAGACTCCACATATGAGTGAAATCATATGGTATTTGTCTTTCTTTGACTGGCTTATTTCACTTAGCATAACGTTCTCCAGGGCCATCCATACCGTTGCAAAAGGTAAAATTTTCTTCTTTTTTACAACTGAGTAGTATTCCATTGTATAAATGTCCAATAGTTGTTCTCTCCACTTATCTGTTGACTAATACTTGCATATTTTTAAAAAGTTCTTCAATCTATCCTCATCTTCCAAGAAGATGGTGGTATCTTGAGTGTAGAAAGTTTGAATATGCAAATCTTGCTTATTGTTCAATAAGTAAGATACTCTTCCAGATGAAGTAATAATATAATATCTGCCATGTCATACATGTATTCATTCAACAAATAAGTAATAAAGTTTACTTTATGACAGGCTAAGATAATGGGATACATAAGTTGGGGGGAAAATAACAGTTCTCCTGAAGCTTACACTCTAGTAAGGAAGAGGACAAAGAATATAATAAATAAGTAAGTATATGGTGTTTTATAAGGAAAGAGGAGCTAATACATTACAACAGAGTTAGAAAAACAGAAAGTCCAAAACAAGGTCCGTTACAATTTTAAATAGTAAAGTTAAGGTGCATCTCACTGATAACAGTTGGAAAAGAGCTAATGGGGGTGAGAGAGAGGTCCATGCATAATCTGGACTATCTCATGCAAAAAGGAAAGGTAGTTCCAGAGCCCTGGGGTCAAATCCTACTTGGTGTGTTTGGGAAACAGGAAGGCGGGTCAGCATGGAGAAGTAGACAGACAGAGTCAAGTAGAAGATACAGTGACTGATCACAAGGAGCTTAGAAGGCATTATGTTTTAAAAGGCATGAAAACAACAGAAGAGTCAGGACTCAGTAAAATTATATCATGTGTTTCTCATACTTGGGTAAAATATACATGAGGCAGATATTTATGCATTTTCTACATGATTATTATTAAACATTTCAGTCTATTCTCCAAGAGAGTAAGAGAGAGAGAGGGAGAGAAGGAGTGTTTGTGTGTGAGAGAAAGTCAAATAGAAATATGTAGTAAGAATGCTTATCTCTGGCCCTCACATCTCAAAAACACAAATATATTACTTCATATTGGTTTGTAAGAAAATTAATTTAGCATATAGCATCCACGTGTGTTAAATTCATTTTCAATTGACCATTTAAAGCAATGGTATTATATAAACTAGTTGGAGTAAAATAAGTGTAAATATGAGAAAGGTATATTTAGGCACTGAAAACAAACTGTATCATATGTGGGAAGAAAAGGCTAAAGTATGCCAGAAAGTGTGGTCTCCATATATAGCTTGCTTAGGGAAAAGTGGCCGTGATTCTGAAGACCCTTTTTTTTTAAGATTTTTATTTATTTATTTTTAGAGAGAGGGAAAGGGAGGGAGACAGAGAGGGAGAGAAACAGCAATCTATGGTTGCCTCTCACATGGCCCTCACTGGGGACCCGGCCCGCAACCCAGGCATGTGCCCTGACAGGGAATCGAACCGGGAACCTCTGGTTCCCAGCCCGTGCTCAATCCACTGAGCTACACCAGCCAGGGCCTGAAGACCCTTTCTATAATTTAGTAATGCAAGCAAGATAAACAGGCATCGGATTCAAAATCTTGGCTCACTAAAATAATCATACTTCGGTGGGGCCAAGGATTCTTGCTCAAAACAAGGAAGTGCAACTTTTTAATCCTAATGAGAAAAAAAAAACGTTATTACATAATGTGTTTAGCAATAAAAAAATTTCTTTAGAGGTAACCCCATTTTACCATGCCAGAGCAAAAATATTGCTTGAATATGAATATTCTCTCAATTGAAGTTTACAATGATGCTAATATGGTTTTCAGGTAGCTTTTAGCTTAAATAAATGTAAACATTTGGGAACACTTATTTTCACAGAGATTTAGATTTAGATTATGTACCACTTCAAAAAACATAATTTGTGCTTTTGCAATGTAATTAAGATATAAGTGCATCCTGAACATAGTTAAAATTCTATGTTAACCTGATGGGGTAAACAAACAAACAAAAAATCTAACATAGCCCCGTAGGTTTCACAAAACAATTCACATGCAGTTTACAAAGTGTATTTAAAACGTGGTCTCATTGAAAATGAGAGATTTATAACATCGCTCTAGGACCCAGGCCACGTTGTACATACAGGAAGCAGTGGTTCCTGGGTGGTTCACCTGCATAGAAACGTGTTCACATTTTGCACGGCAGAAAGAACACTTCCCACGCTCAGAGAGCTCTCTGGGGGCACCTACAGGAGTAAGCGGTACCTCTCAAGGAAGCAACACTTTGGGAACTTTTGGTCATGCTGCACCATTAATGAACTCCCTGATTTATAACCAATGTAAATGTGGAGCTGGCTCCCTTCCCAGAATGCTTCTAAGCCGCAGTGGCAGCCTCAACAGTAACACCATCAACACAGAAAAAGACAGCGGTTTGAGGAATTGAAAAAATGAAAGTTTTGGCCAAGGCATAAAGATATAACGGATGCTGAGTTCCAAAAGAGAAGCTAGAACTCATGCAAAATATAAAAAGTGAAACAGTAAATGAATAATGTTGCACCTCAACTCTCGTCACACCAAAGCTCCAGTGGGCTCCAGACATGAAGAGAGTAGCCATGGGCAACATCTGCGAAGAGATTACTTTAGGGAGAGTTGTGCTATCAGTATCCTCTCTACACCGAAAGGGAGGAATGGGAGGCTACAACCAAAGTAACTGAAGGCTAAACCTTTCATAGTGTACTGCTGTGAAGATTTTTCATATATATTTGTATAATTTACTTATATAATTTGTCTAGCTTTCTCTAGGAAAAACATGAAGAGACAATGAAAAATAAGAAATGCCTTTTTTTTGTTTGCCCCTGCTGGTGTGGCTCACTGGATGGAGTGCCGGCCTGCAAACCAAAAGGGTCGCTGGTTCAATTCTCAGTCGGGGCACAAGCCTCCACTGCAGACCTGGTCCCCAGTAGGGGGCGCTTGAGATACAACCACACATTGATGTTTCCCTCCCTTTCTCCCTTCCCCTCTCTAAAAATAAATAAATAAATAAAATCTTTTAAAAAGTATAAACATAAAAAAAGAACTCAAGTATAAAAATGGAAATGCCCTTTTTGCCCTGTGTTGTACAAATTGCTTCATTAACACTATAAATGTATCATTTATCACACTTTTTGCAAGTTTTTCAATTAAAATAGCTTGCTTAAATAAATTATATTTTTCTTTTACTGAATTTCTACTTATAACTTCAGAGAATAATTAGATTATCTTTAAATAGACAAAGATATTTACTGTAATGTTAGATATCCCCATATTTGAAAATGAATATAGAAAAAAATCCCCATAAATTTCAATGTCCCATGTAGTATTCCAAATGTCTTTTCTTGCTTTTGTGCATCAGATATAACATCACAGATTTAAAAATTTAAAAAGCAAATAGCGATTAATTCATATCTCATACTAGTGAGATAAATTACTGATGAAGCTACATCCTTTCTAATAAGGGAGAATTTATAACATTGTATTAATATTTAAAATATATATAAGCAAATGATTCCCAGCATAATTTCATTATTATAATAGGGTATGTGCTAAGCTAATGAGAAGAAATATTGAAACCCCCTTGCAAACGTTAGTGAAATTAACCAACTTTAGTCTCCTAAATCAGTTCTGAACTCACCCATCACAGACCACGAACTAATTTGGGACTCCCAAACTTTTTAATTTCACAGCATTTCCAAGTGCCTACGGCTATAAGACACATTTAAGGCAGAAAGAGGTGACTAAATGCCCAATTCACAATAATGGGTTTAATATGTAAGAAATGGCAGGTTATTGCTTTGCAAAGCAGATTTTCTGCTTTGGCATCTAGCCATATTCACCCAAATTTCTGAGGGGGAAATATTCTTCTTCCCTTAGAACTGCTTCATGAAAGTGAAAGTCAAGAAATTATTTTAAAAGAGTCATTTAAAATGGGAAGTCAGCAGAAACCGGGGTTTTGGTTGACAGCACCCAAAAAAACATTGTAAGGTGCATTGGAGGTTGTGTAGTTTTGAAAGGAATGTGTTTCCATGTATTGTATGCAGCAGTCTGCATGAGCAAAAGTGATAAGGAAGAAAGATTTAGCAGACTCCATTGCAAGGGATGCTGGCAGCCTGCCAAATACACAGAGGTAGGGACTATTTCCCCTCCTTGACTGTCAACAGAATAACTTGACCCTTCCCCGCTAAACAAAAGAGTGCCTGTTGAAATCTGCAGTGTGCAATCATACCTGCTTATGTTATGCTTGCTTTTCCTTCATACAACATATTTGTGTATCTGCCAGCAAGAGTTGAATCTTTACCTAACACATACACTTGAGAAAAGAGCATGCTTATTTTTGACATAATAATAAAGACATAAAATCTTAGTTAAGTGTATTTTACTATGTTCCTTGCAACTGTGTATTGGAATTGGCTTGTTGCATTACATTTCTTTTTGCTACATTATTTTACATATAATATGTGAGAGAGAGACAGTGAGAGAGAGAGAGGAGCAGGCTGAGAATTGAAGAAAAGGTATTTTTCATTGTCCTTAGAGGTGAGGATTACCTCCTGTCTCTTAAAGTCCCTTATGAGAAAGCTGTTTGTTAGAAGAGCTTTTAATTTTCTATCATATGATTTATCATTTAGGTATTTCAGGAAAAAGAGAAAGAGAAATATGAATACATTTTGTCTAATTAGTGGATTTTCTAAACACATAATTAGAAGGGAAGAGAAAGATAGTGCTTCCTTCTAATTTTGTAATGGGACCTATTAACCTTGTCCCTTTGGAACAAGAAGTCTGTTTGAGGAAATGAGCAACATCCTAGAAAGGAATTCATTCTGTGGGAAATAGAAGGGACCTGCATAATCTTTGTCTAAAAGTGCAGGTTGCCTGCCTGAAGGTAGAGGAGACCCTCAGTATAATAATGTGATGATTTCCCTCTAAGTAGCCCCCAGCCCAGTTCCCTAAAGACTTGTCACTCCTGAGTGAGTCTTAGGAAAAAATAGAGGATACTTTCTGTTGTGGAATATAAAGCAATAGTTGAAAAGACCAAATGGAAGAATGGTTTCTTTCCAATTTGGCTTTGGTCTCCAGTGAAAACTGATTTGCACTGAGTCGGGCAAGAAATGGCAGGGATGATGGGACATATGGGCTGTAAAAATACTCAGAAAACATGGAACAACTGTGGACACTGGGTGACTGCAGCACAGGAAACAGAATGTCCATGAACATATCTGAAGGCAAACAGCAACAAAGGAAGAAACAGGTGCCGCCATAATGCATTGCTATTTATTCAGTGTTTAAGCCAACACAGGCAATGTGCTAAGCCCTTTACATCCATTATCTCATTTGATCTCCATAGATATTAAAATCTCCATTTTGCAAATGAGGAAAAATCATTATTTAAAAACAGATGCTTTAATGAAAGTGCCCACTTAGGGGTATTATTCTCCTTTCACACATAAAATGACTAAATCTCTAGGAGCTCTGGAAATGAAAATTTTAGATTATAAATCAATATTAGATGAACAATAGCAAGAAGTAATGTCATTAATAAGAATTTATAAATAGGATAATACATGACAACTGTTTATACACATACCTAAGATGATTTGGGATTAAACTATAACTTAAGATCTAAGATAAGACAAAATAAAATTATTAATAGTACTAAATAGGGCCCGGCTGGTGTAGCTCAGTGGATTGAGCGCGGGCTGGGAACCAGAGGGTCCCGGTTCGATTCCCAGTCGGGGCACATGCCTGGGTTGCAGGCCAGGTCCCCAGTGAGGGCCATGTGAGAGGCAACCAAACATTGTTCTTTCTCCCTCCCTTCTCCTCTCTCTGAAAATAAATAAATAAAAATCTAAAAAAAAAATAGTACTAAATAGGAACCATTGAGAGAGTGGGGGGTGAGGAATAACATAAAAGCTTGGACTGATAGCTTAGGTAAGTACCAAAGGCTTATGTGATGGCTACACCCAAGAAGGAGAATGAATGTATCAAGAATGCCATCCCATGGGAAGAACAGCGCAATGATGACTTTCCCACTCACAAATAAACTCTGAATAGACCTCGCTCTCCCCTCTGCTTCTCCCACACTCCCTCTCCACCCTTTTCTGGGTACAGATTTGACAAACTACAAAGGAAGGCAGAATCTCAAGCTTCATGTGTTTTTACTTCTAGTCGTTTTTCTTATTGGTCTCAACATAAATTTTTGTAACTGAAAATTAACTTAACAAATCAACTGGAATTTTTAAAAAACAGAAAAACAAAAAAAAAAGTTAAGCAATGTATCCTCCATCTAGGAAGATATTTTGATCATTTCCATTTTTTGATTATTATAAATAAAGTTGCTGTGGCCCATCATGTATGTGTTTTTATGTGGACATAAAATTTTATTTCTCTTGAATAAATGCCTAAGAATGTGATTGCTAAGTTATATGGCAAATATACATTTAAGGTTTTTTTTAAAGAAACCAATCTTTTGTTTGTTTGTTTTTGCAGAATTGGGAGCCATGTTTTAACCATCGCATTTCAGTGCTTCCTAAATTTGAAAAAATAGCATTCATCATAGCTGTGAGCCAGCCTCCAATTGTCCCCACTGATCCCTGTCCCTCCTGATATCATTCACAGTCGTGTGTAATCTCCTTCCACATTTTACTGTGATTGGAATGCATGGCTAATAGAGTATGTCAGAAGTGTTGGTATGTACTTGGTAAGATTAGGTTATCAAAGACTGGCTTCTGTCTCCCTCTCCCTGCCCCTCTCTCTGTCCCTGCCCCTCTCCCTCACCCCTCTACCTCTCCCTTCTCCTTCTTGCTCTTCAAGAACAATACAAAACAACAGGGGCTGTCAGTGTGTCTCCTGAGAGCATGTACCCTGAGCAGGTAATGTGAATTCACTTGGCCAGTGTTTCCTCTAATCAGGGATTGCATAGAACTGATGACAGAAGATCATCCCACGAACTTATCTGGCTCTGATTCTGCATTCATCAAGCCGCCTTATTTATAACCTGGCATAGCACATACATTTTCCTAGCTTATATTAGTTTCTAAGCTACTTTGCATTTGTGATAAAAATCATAAGTAAACAACCTGATTTCAGTTTAAGCGTTTTGTGGCTATATTACCAGAAGCTAGTTACTATAATCCTGTTCAATTCTGTATACCATGAAAAAAAGGTTTCTTAATCTTTAAATCCAAAGAATATTATAACTGCACTGAGAACAACTAGTGAGCTTCCCTCTGGTATCTATAAAGTCATCTCTAACTAATCTTACTCTAAATTCAATACTGTTATTATTAAGTCTTACAGTGCCACCTATTCAATCAAACAGCACTTAGTAATTAGTTTTCAGGAAATTATGAACATCATTCCATTACTTTTTAACTAATAAAACAATCGAATGAATGAATGATAGGTCAAA
This sequence comes from Micronycteris hirsuta, assembly GCA_004026765.1. NCBI lineage: Eukaryota > Metazoa > Chordata > Mammalia > Chiroptera > Phyllostomidae > Micronycteris > Micronycteris hirsuta. Next base: position 20,288 of record PVJI01008995.1, read on the forward strand.
TGAATTTGTGAATCCTCAGTTCAAAGTAAGCATTTTGAATATGTTAACAAGGCATTGTAATATGCCGGGGCGGGGAGAGGAAAAATGACGTCATAATGTTTAGTGTGGTTATGTATTTCAATTTTGTCAGCAAAGCATAATTTTACAAAGACCTTGTATGTAGAATCAGAGTGCTTGAAAGTCATTATTTTGCTTTTTGGGATTTTCCTTAAGAGAGACAGAAAGCCAGAGCCTCCTGGATTGAGTGCAAGTTACAGAAGAGAGCCTCGCATTTTTTATGACCTAGGTTATTGTCCGATCAATTGGTCACTGGACTTTTATTATTTTAATTAAAATTGATTTACTTTAATGACATAAAATATGTTGATTAGGGCTACTCTCTTCAGAGTCTTGAAAGTTCTAGAAAGTAGCAGTCTCCGCTTTCTGATGGTGCCCATCAATTCTGTTTAGTCTCTCTTAGCCTGATTCTTCTTTCCTTCTTTGCTTTTCCTTCTCTATGACACTTTTTCATTTTAGTCGTGTTTCTGAGTAATTTTATGAAGTTGACACCCCACCCCTGAACAGTGTATAATCAGGAGTCATCAACTACTCTGTACTTGATAAAAGTCCGCGTCTGATCAAAATGTTTACTTATTCCCTGCATTGCTGCTTATATATCTAGTCTCCTAGCTTCAATGTATTTTAATTCAGACTGTCATTTTGACCATACATCCAAATAACTTTCTTAATTTACTATCTTTCTCTCATCCATGTATTTATTCACTTATTAAAAAATAATTTGGCGATCACTATATATTAAACAATTTAGATTTAAAGGAAGAAAGGAAGAAGGGAAGGAAAAGAAGGACGTAGGGAGAGGGAGAAAAAAAGGGAGAGGAAGGAGCCACAGGAAGGAAGGAGGAAGAGTGGAAATTGCCAATAAGCTATTCTAAATGTTTATTTAATCTATTTTACACATGAGGAAAGTGAGGTTTAAAAATACAAATTACCCACCCTGTCAATTATTGGCCAGATATAAATGTCTAAGATCACTACATTGATATTTAGTAGGAAGTATTCAGTTCAATAAAAATTTATCCAGCGGAGATTCGAACTCATGCCTGCCACATTTCATAGTCCATCATGCTTTTCCACTACCCTAGGTAGTGTCAGTTAGTACAAAGCACTTTCTCCACAAGTCTTGGTATTTGAAAATGTCATATAACACATTACTGCTTGCTATGGAAATAGTGCAGATTACAATGATTACATTCTAAAACACTTGCGTTTAAGTTAGAAATTTTTCTTCCTGTTTTCTACCCATAAGATGGTTATAGATGAGAGGCAGACACTGAGGTAATTCTCATCTGCTCAGTTATGCTTAAATAATGTAATTAAGAAGAAGATGCAATAAAAGATTTTATCTATAAGTTAACTAATACGTTTTTAATTAAAGTCCTGAGAAATTTTTAACTTCAACAGGGAGGATGGGGCTCTCCTAAGATATGAGCTAACTAGAAGATCTGCTTTATAGGAGAGCATTATGTAGCAATTAAATGGCATTATAAACCAAAATTGATACTCCCAACAGTTTTTTCAAGAGCAGTCCCAATTTACTTCCTGAGATTTTTATTATTTTCTGAATTCAACTTCATTTCAAAAAGTGTTTCCATTTAGAATAATTTCATAATGGACAAAACTGACAAAATTTACTGGATCATCAAGTACCTTTCTTCATTTCTGATGAAGTCATTTGAAATATCCTAATTGTCAGGAGTCATCTCTCTGAAACATTTTATGAGAGAAGGGTACCTTCCCAAAATATGAGGTTTAAGAATGCAACTTGATACAACAAGAATTTGACTCTGTGGCTCTTGATTTGAATGCTGTTTTCCCTCATTATACACTGAGACAGTTTCATAAATATAATTACTGTTTTTAGTCACACACTCATTTCAGAGTAAAGAGCAACCAAAACGAAATATCTAGGATGGGTATAGATTTTAAATTAATAAAGTTACTTATTTTATCCTCCCCTTTTACCAGAGAAACTCACTGGAAAATTAAAGTAAATAAACTAGCAATTATTATCCAATTACCCACAGATATTTACATGATTTAGCTCTATTAGTAAGGGTGCCAACAATAAGAAAGTTGAGAGTTCCCCAATTACCTGGCAAACAAAGCCCCCATTTCTCTCTCTACTCCTCCTTAGTCTCAGATTTCAAAAGATCAAATTAGCACTACTGAATAAATTACCTTAATGCTATTTTACTGCCTCTAAGGAAGAAATTCTGTTTCACCATCTAAAGAGAAATTTCTAAACGGAGGTAAAATATCCAGGGAGATCAATCAGAATAAACCCTGCAATGTGTGCTACACACTGCATCGTCTGAGGCTTTCAGAACACAGCCCTAAAAAGAGTGACGACCTCCCCTCCGCTCAAATGAGATAGCGGCCCCGGCCAACACCTCGATCTCAGCCTGTGAGACCCCAAATAGAGAATCCACCTAATTTTGCACCTGGACTACCAACCCATGGAAATGTGAGATTTTAAATTTGTTTTGTTTTAAACTGTTAAATCTGTGGTAATTTATAATGCAGCAATAAACAGTGAATACAATTTACCATGTTCATTCATTAGAAGATTTCGTATTGTAATGATGTCAATTCTCTTTCAGTTAGTTCAGAGACAGATCGACGTACATACAGTCACTTGATTTATGACAAACTTGACCCTGAAGTGCAGTAGGAAAAGGTTATTAGATTAAGAATTTGTTAACAGGTCTATAGAATATTTACCTGGGGAAGTACGGATCTTGACCTTTATCTCACAACACAGTCAAAAGCTGGTTCCAGGAAGATTGTGCATCCAAATATGAAAAGAAAAACAATAAAGCTCCTCTGCAATATCATGACCTTGAGGCTTGGCAATTATTTTTTAAACAGGACAAAAAAACCCAACTCATAATAAAGAAAAAGTATAATTGATATATTGGATTTTATTAAAATAAAAATAATTTTTCTCAAAGAAATCACTAAGTGAAAAGCAAGCCAAAGTAGAAGATACTCACAAAGCATTTATCTGACCAATGATAAGCACCTAGAATGTGTAAGAATATATAAATCAATAAAAAATTCAGACCCTCAGTTTAAAAATTGGAAAAATCTTAAACAGGCACTTCACAAAGAAGGAAATTCAAATGGTCAATGATCTCAATGTCCACATTCATCAAGGAAATAGATATTAAAATTCAATACCACTACATATCACTAGAATGGCTAAAATAAAGAAGACTAATACTACCAAGCGTTGGATGAAATATAGAACAACTTAAAAACTGACTTTAGTTTACTTCTGGCCAATATAAAGTTGCTATGAAACTTTAGAAACTGGCACTGTTTCTAGAACCGAATACATCATACTCCAGACCTACAACACTGGAAACATATTCATGTGTGTGCTAAAAGATATGTACAGAGAAGGTTCAAAGCACCACCATTGGGAATTGCTAAAAACTTAAAATAGAATCCTTTATCCAACAAGGAAAATGAATAAGTCTTACTAAACAAAATATCATGATCAAATCTCATAAACCATTTGGAGTAATAAGCATTACACTTTTACAACAGCCTTATTTCACTCAATTCCACTAAAATAAATTTTTTAAATAACAGACAAAACTCATGCTTGTTATAAACTGTGATGGTGTTAGGAGGTGAGGCCTTTGACAGATAATTAGGTCTCGATGAGGTCATGAGAGCTGCCCTCATGAATGGCATTATTACCCTTCCAAGATAACAAGACAGCTTGATGCTCGCTGCTCTCCGCTGCGGAAGACGTGAGAAATTGGCATTCAGCAACTCATAAGAGAGTTCTCACCAGAACTCACCCATACTGCCCTGCTAATCTCAGATTTCCAGACTCCAGAATTTGAAAAGTAAATATCTGTTGATTATAAACCTTTCAGTGTCTGGTACTTTGTTACAGCAGCCCGAATGCACTAAGAAAGTGATAGAGAATAATGGTTACTTTTCAGAAGGTTAATGACTGAACACAGGAATATTTCTGGCATGCTGATAAAATTCCATTTCTTGATTACATGGTGTTTTCATGTTGTAAAAAGTCATGAAGCTATACATTTTTTATTTTGCACTTCTTTGTATATAGGTTGTACTTCATAAAATGTTTATTGACTACATAACTCAAAAAATATGTATTTGTGCCCTGGCTTGTGTAGCTCAGTGGATTGAGTGCTGGCCTGTGAACCAAAGGGTCACCGGTTCGATTCCCAGTCAGGGCACATGCCTGGGTTGCAGGCCAGGTGCCCAGCATGGGGCACGTGAGAGACAACCGCACATTGTTTCTCTCCCTTTCTTTCTCCCTCCCTTCCTCTCTGTCTAAAAAGAAATAAATAAAATCTTTATAAAAATATGTATTCATCATAAATCAGATATGGATCGTTAACAAGAACCCTTTACCCCTTATAAAATAGCAGGATTTCCTTTCTAGTACCTCATACAGAGTTAAACACACGTACTTAAACACACACACATGCACCTGCCAAATATTGTTCCATTGAAGATACACTTGTGAAGGAAGACTGATAAACATTGATCTTTGAAGAATTTTTGCTGTTCTTATATACTGTACATAATAATGCATGATCTGTATTTGAATTAAAGAGCTAATTTTCATAAAATTGTGTTAAGAGTATTTGATTGAGACTAATCTAACATCATTAGCCATCAGAGAGATGCAAATTAAAACCACAATGAGATACCACCTCACACCAGTCAGAATGGCCATCATCAGCAAAGCAACAGATATCTGTTGGAGGGGATGTGGAGAAAAGGGAACCCTACTGCACTGTTGGTGGGAATGCAGACTGGTGCAGCCATTGTGGAAAACAGTATGGAACTTCCTCAGAAAAATGAAAATGGAACTGCCTTTCGACCCAGCAATTCCACTACTAGGACTATACCCGAAGAATCCTGAAAAACCAATTCAAAAGAACCTATGCACTCCAATGTTCATAGCAGCACAACTCACAATAGCCAAGTGCTGGAAACAACTTAAGTGCCCATCTACAAATGAATGGATCAAGAAACTATGGTACATTTACACAATGGAATTCTACGCAGCAGAGAGGAAGAAGGAGCTTATACCCTTTGCAACAGCATGGATGGAACTGGAGAGCATTATGCTAAGTGAAGTAAGCCAGGCAGTGAGGGACAAATACCATATGATCTCACCTTTAACTGGATCATAATCACCAAAAGCAGAAAGCAAGCAAAACATAACCAGAGACATTGAAATTAAGAACAGTCTAACAATAGCCAGTGGGGAGGGGACAATGGGGAGAAGGGTTTTCAGGAATCACTGTAGAGGACACATGGACAGAACTAAGGGGGAGGAGGGAGGCTTGGGGGTTGAGGTGGAGTTTGGAGGGGAAGGGAGGAGGGGAGGGGAGAGGATGCAAATAACTGTAATTGAACAACAATAAAGTAATTATTAAAAAAAACCCTCTAAATAGTGACCTCTATCCTTGAGGCTGGTAAAAATTGTTCTGAGGAAAACTTATTACTGTGCAAGATGTGGTAATAATACGCTTCTAAAATAGCCCCCAGTGATCCCTGCCTCCCAATATTCACAATTGTGTGTATTCCTCTTCTCTGGAGGCTTGGCTGGATCTAGTGACTTGCTTCTTATGAATAGAATACAGCAAAAGTGAGATGTCACTTCCCAAATTAGGTTATAATATAATAAACTGACATTTGCTTTCCTTACATGTAGTTTCTCACCTTCTCATTTGTTTCCTTCTAATGAAGCCACCTGCATGTTGAGCTGCTATTTAGAGCAGCTCACATCGTAAGAAACTAAATGTGGACTCTGTCCAACAGCCAATCTAACAACCGGAGAGAAGGCAAATCCTGCCAACAGCCATGTGAGTAAGTTTGGGAGCAGATCCACCCAAGCTGAGACCTCGGATGGGTTACCATGGGAGATGATAGCTGAAGGCAGTCTTAAGACAGATTCTCATCGGGAGGACCAAGATATGTCCAGATCCCTTACACACAGAAAATAAAAAGTGATAAATATTGTTGTTTACACCACTAAATTTGGGGTAATTTATTACATAGCAAAAGATAAATAAGCAATATATCAAACTATGCCACTTCTTTATTTTACTCTGTAAAGTGTTTATGTCCAACTCTCACTTTTAAGATATAATTATATACATACATACATATGTGTGTGTGTGTATGTATGTATATGAAATACAGCTGACCCTTGAGCAACACGATTTGAGCAGTATGCCTCCACCTATATGTGGACTTTTTTCAATAAATATGTCATTGGCCATCCATAGCCTCGGGTTTTGCATCTAAGGATTAAACCATCTACAGACTGAAAACAGTAGTTTTTATCCAAGGTTGGCAATCTGCAGATGTGGAGGGCTAATGCTATGCATTGTTCTATGCCATTTTATATGAGGCACTTGTGCATCCACAGGTTTTGATACTCTCAGGGGATGCTGGAACCAATGCCCCGCAGATACTAAGTAACAGATGCAGTTAAGTTTGGGGGAGTCAATATTTATATGCATATTTTTACTGCATGAGGGTCAGGGCTCCTACTCTTCCCCCCTCCCCTGTGTTGCTGAAAGGTCAACTATTTATAATCATGCATCTAGTTTATATACACAATTATATATAATCATATATTATATATGAGTATATATCATGTATGTAAATACATATAGTAATATATAATATAATATTAATGCATGTCATAATACAAAATAATTACTTTAATTCTTATTATTTAAAATGACTAGATATAAGCTTAATTCAGTTATATATTTCAAAGCTATCTGAAGCCTTCTTCTATTGATCGGCATAACTTTCAAGAAATAGTCAACCGATGTAAATACATTCATAGTAATTTATTTAGATATTTCTAAACAGGCTGGTCACACATTCTAAGTTGGAAACAAAGAAACAAATCCATAAAAAACATATGCAAGTTGTGAAAAGTCAAAGGCAGATATTCAGATGGTTACAGCAAATATGAATAGGAGACTAATCCAGGAAAATGTAGGACTGGATTTAGAAAGGATTTCAGATTAAGTATCATTTTACTGGATTATTCATTAGATCCAAAGCTCTCTCCTATACACAAATAAATTAACTGTCTATCCTATTTTAAGGCATATTTAACTTATATTTTCTCATTGTCTACTTACTAATACTAGTAGATTTGATACACATATTTCCTATATTTTATTTTGAAATATATGATCACTATAATTTTGAAAAAGCCAAAGGAAACTTGAAGTCTCTCTCCTTGAAATGCTTACAGTCTCCTTTGTAAAAGAAGTCATATACGTGTCTCTTAATTTATCTTCCCTTAATTCCTACAAATTAGGGAAAGTTATGGATGAAAAAGAAATGAAAAGATGGAGAAAATGAAGCACAGAAAAGCTCAATATCAGAGCTACATTCAAATTCTCATAATAATCAACTTGCCCTCTTAATTTATTTTCATTTTTTGCTAGGTAAATAACTCTTACAGAATTAGGCTAATACCAAAAATCTATAAACATATTATGAGCAAATAAATGTTTAGCAAAGCTACACTCAACACTAGATATGTGCTAGTAAATCTAGACAGACCTAATATATTTTGGATCTGCTGTAATTATCTCAACATTTGGTAATACTTAATCTTAGAGATATTTTTATCATGTTGAGTAAGGATGCATACGTGTTTTTTTTTAGATACCACCTGGTAGCTTTGTAAAATATATAGAGTTTGGGAAATCTAAAATCAAAACCATTCATAACTTTCAATGAAAATGTAGAATTATCAGCAATAGTTTCAAATACATATTTTCTGAAATTGTTCCCCCATTCTCACTTTCTCTACAACCGTTAACAAGCAAATAGTGAAAAATCACACAGCAGGTACAAGAAAAGTATTTTTCCAGGTTTATCTTTCTAACATATATGTACTCATTTAGAATTTGTTCAGCTGTTGATTTTAAAAGTTCATTTCCTCACACAAAATACTTGTTTATAGTTAACAAGAACAACAAATACCTGATCTGTTTCCACAATTATAAAAACAGAAAAAAAAATTATGTCAACCAATGGATGTGAGTATCAAGTCAGGAAGTCTTCTTCCTATCACCAACAGAAAAGTAACTTGCTATACTAGCAAGGGCTTGCACCTGCCCGATTTTCATTTAACATTCTATGGCTAGCTGCTTAAACTTTGAAGGGAGTTGTTGTATGTTGTAAGGATAAAAACACAATCGTTAAGATCAAACTGTGACTTATGTGACATAGTTGGCATATTTTGTTAGTCTATCTTTCTTGTACAGAAAATAAACTATTAAATACAAACACAACTTTCTTTGCAATCTGAAGGTATTTTAGCCTCAAATACCTTCAACATTTGCTTCATAATGTTCTTTAGTCAATAATTGTGTCATAACTTCTTCACAGTATTATTTTCTTGTGGTCAACATTGGAGTTTTGTGAATAAAAAGGTACAAATGAATATGTAGCATTCCAATTGCAATAATGATCCACAGTACTGGTGGTCAAGAAGTTGCTCAATAGGGTTACCTAAGACGCTTCTGTTTTGTTTTTGCTTCTGGAGGTGAAGAATTGACATTTTATACCAGTGAGCGGAATACTATTACAAAACACTAATGAGATGGTTTCCATCATTCATGCTCTAGCTTGAGGATCTTTGCAAAAAAGGGGGGCCTGTGAAGGTGTTTGCCTAGTCTATACTAGCCCAAGAAGGATTACCTTCATACTATGTGTGAAATATAAAGCTAACGTAGTGTGAGAAAGCTAGTTTAGAAAGCAGTAATAAATCAGACTCTGGGTGGGGAGACTAATAAAGGAGAAAAAAACAGGGGTAGGAAAAAAATGCATACAAGTTCTCTCCAGAAGGTATCCAGCCAACTAATATGAAAAATAGATATATTTACTGAAGAAGATACAAGATACAAGAAACATTGTACATAGGACAATGACGCCTCAGTCCCCTTCAAAGTAGGCACCTTGGGACCTCACACAGTTCTCCCAATTGCCATCAGCTACCTTGTCATATTTTCCCGAATCTCATTAATGTTCCGAAATCTCTTCCCTTTCAAAGGTGATTTTAGTTTTGGAAAAGCCAGAAGTCGCAAGGTGCCAAATATGGGTTGTAGTGGGGCTGAGTCACCTGAGTGATTTGATGTTTCAACAAAAAACTCTTCACGAGACATGTTGCATGAGTGGGCACATTGTTATAATGAAGCTGCCAATCACAAGTTGCCCATATCTGCAGCCTTCTGAATCATCCCAATAGTTTGTGCAGAGGAATATTTAACCTTAACACAAAATCTGATGCAAATTTGTTGCTCTACTTGCTCAGTCATTTTGAATGTGGTGGCCACACAGTACACATGCTCACTTAACGGTGTCTACCACTGCCACTGACTAGTACAGTGAAATCATCCTTGTTCATGCATGCACATTCTGGCCACTCTCCTTGGCTGGCTGGTTACATCAATGTCACACAAACTGTTCTTGTTATATTAACAATGGTTGGATTTTTTCCAGACAGACCTCATATGATACGATTCCATTTTGGAGTACTAATAAGTTTAGAAACATACATATTTCATATATCTATATAGAAAATATGTTGAAAGAACATATAGTAGTTATTTCTGGGTGATAAGACAACTAACAATTTTTTTCTTTCTATTATTTCTGTTCTTTTATAAATATATATTACTCTTTATTAAACGGCATAATTAATATTTTATATTTTAAGTGACCATGAAATAAGCATTCATTTTCTTCCAATGTGAAAATTACTGTGATAGATGTCAGTATTACATTGACGAGTAAGATAAATATGATCCCTATTCAGGAGGAGCTTATAGTCTAGTAGAAATAAAAGAGAATCAACAAAGAATCCTAAAAACACATAGTAAGTTCAGTTATAAGTTAGATAAAGGGTTTTATAAGAGTATATATTAAAGGTATCTAATATAATATGAGGGTTAATCCATGTCATATCCCTAAATGTGGACAAATATATTGCCTTTAACTATAATATGTGCTAAAAGATAAACTGAATTAAAATTTTGAACAGTTTAATGTTTGAGCAAACATTAATTTGAAATGGGAAGCACCACACCAAAAATGGCTAGGAGTCCTCCAATAACAGGAGATAAAGCAAAGGCTTTTATAAAGCAGACATGGAAGCAGCCAGGAAATTATATAATCAGATATAGTTTAAGGGGTTGTCCTACTAGGGAGAGCCTAGTTGGCTGTTTGCAATTCATTGTTCTTGAGTTTTGACTTTTGAACCTTGAGGCATTTCAAAGAATTGACTCTGACTTAGGTTTCAGTTTGCTTACCCTGGTTGCCAAAGCATGAGAATTTCTTCAGTATAATGACATATTTTTTAAATCACTTTACCATAGCTAATCTCTATTTCTGTATTTTTCTTATAATGTTAACTTATACATTAACATAGTTTTCACTCTAAGCTGCTTAGTAGGAGAGTCTGGGTTGTAATCATCCCTTTTTGCCTTTCTGTTCTTTTAGGGAGCTCCAGGATTCTAAAAGTCACAGCTTATGGAAATGAATCATTAACATTTTAAATGAAGTACTAGAACCAGAAAATGCAAATCACAATTCTGATATCAACATTAACTTATGCACATGGCCCATTTGCAATTATTACACTTGATTTTTCTGTTCATAAAACACAGATATTTTAACCCTATGTACTGTATCATCTATATGTGTTTCCATCTTTAGGCTTTTGAATATATGCCAGCCAAGCAAGACAAATAATACTCTTTACAATACCTACAAATTCCTGTAAGAACCAAATAGAGAGACTACTGGGTTACCAGATGCACTGTAGTACAACAAAATTAAATTAACAGATGTTCTTTGTTAACCTTGTTCTCTTACAAAAAAAATTAAGTTTTAAAAATAAATACTGGCCCTGGCTGGTGTAGCTCAGTGGATTGAGCGTGGGTTGGGAACCAGAGGGTCCCGGTTCGGTTCCCAGTCAGGGCACATGCCTGGGTTGCGGGCCAGGTCCCCATGGGGGCCATGTGAGAGGCAATCATACATTGCTGTTTCTCTCCCTCTCTTTCTCCCTCCCTTCCCCTCTCTCTAAAAATAAATAAAAATAAAATCTTAAAAAAAAATACTGGGAGGCAGGCAACTCAGCAACCTAACGTCTCCAAATATTTGGAAGTTTGAAAGGGAGGAAAAATTAAAAGTATTGTTTAAAAATTATAAAGCTAAAAAAGAAGGAAACATTCTTTGATAATAAAGAAGAGAGACGTCAGGGACCAAATGATAAATCTTGAGCAAACGAATACAATGCATGGTGGTAAACATGGAATGTGTAACAAAGAACAAGAATAACAGTTGTCTAGAAAAACAAAAAAATGATAATATTTTAAAATACTGAAAAACAATACTCATTATTATATAATCCTTAGCAAACTGATTTTTTATTTAAAGAAAAGAAACTGTTCGATTCAATCAGGTAAAAACACATAATTTGAGGAAATAGAAATTTAAGGAATTTAAATACAAATACAAATAAAGGACTTATTTATTATTTAAAGAAGAGAAACTGTTCAATTCGTTAAGGGTAAAACCCTTAATTTTGAGAAAATAGAAATTTAAAGAATTCAAATACAAATAAAGTTTTAAATGTAGTGACCCTTATAAGTAAGAATGAGAAACTACTGGGAAGATGAAAAGTGAGGAGTTCTTCAGATTTAGTCTTTGTACCATATAAAACACAAATAAAACAAATCAAGAAAACCCTAAATTTTTTGTCTTATTTTAAAGGTTAAAAAATAAAAGACATGCACACCCACAAAGGAGTACATGTAAAACTAGTGAAATAAGGTCAATGCGTTGCTTCACTCTCAATTTCCTGCTTGTGACATTGTAATACAGTGATGCAAGATGTCACAGTTGAAGGGACATGAGACCTTTCTGCACGATTTCTTACAACTGCATGTGAATCTATGTGTCTCAAAATAAAAGTTAAAACATGGTAAAATTAAAATAAAGGGTAATCTATACAATCAGAGTTGTTCCAAAGAAAATTTAATCTTACAAATTTCCTTTAAATGGTCTCACACCCTACCTGTGGGGCTAATACATGGCCATTACCCACCTCCCATGCCTTGCATGACTGAGGTCTAGTCAGACAGTGGCTGGCCAGAAGGAATGTGTATTGTTGTGGGAATGAATTGTAACTCCTTCCTTATCTCCTCTTGGAAGCAGCTTCCGGTCCCGTGACTGCTTATTGGACTTTTCCATCTGCATGTACACATTGATGCAATGTAGCCCCAGGCCACGTGTATATTTGTGCGACTGGACCCATGCTGCCTTTGTCTGGGACCTCTTTTAATGAGCCCCAGGCTGGGGGAGGTGCAGTCTCTCCTACACAGACCCGCTGCCGGTGCACTCCCCTGTTATGTGAGTGATAAACGGCATGTCCACATCTGCTAGTCAACTGGGTGGGTTTTTTTTAGAATATTATGAACATTTAAGCAGCTCCCCAGTTTGGAGCTCCTGTGCTTCACTATCTTTAAAAATAAAATTAAGACCCCAGGGTAATATAGTAGAAAATTATTTAAAATTGGTGAACTTTATCTAAAATTGATTAAGAGAATAATCAAAGGCACTGAGCTGGACAGAATGAGAGTATTACATGACTATGGCATGAAAAAACAACTCAATAAATCTTAAAGATAATGAGCCGTTTAAGTGAACAATAATACAGGAAAATACCAAAGGGGAAAAACCTAAGTAATTGTTTTACATTTTATCTGGAGCAAAAAGCATTAGTAAAATTTAAAAACAAATAAACAAATAAATAGCATTTCAAAATTCAAAATATGGGAATATTCAAAACTAATTTAAAATAGATATTAAACTCAAATATAAAACTCAAGACCATTCAGCTCCTAGGAGAAAATGTAGGAGAATAATAACAACCATGGAGTAAACAAATTTTTTTAAATTTAATAAATATCATTTTATTTTTGTACCAGATGCATAAAATACTAACCATGAAAGTCATACGTCATTTCACAAATTAAATTTTTCTGATTATCATAAGAAGCTATTAAGAAAATGGAGAAACAAGCCAGAGACACAGATTGGGGACAAAAACGTAATCACAGTACACTTATCCAAAGAAGGTCTCCTAGCAAGAATATATTTTTAAAAAAAGCTTTCACAGCCCGGCTGGTGTAGTTCAGTGGATTGAGCGCGGGCTGGGAACCAGAGGGTCCCGGTTCGATTCTCAGTCAGGGCACATGCCTGGGTTGCAGGCCAGGTCCCCAGTGAGGGCCATATGAGAGGCAACCATACATTGTTCTTTCTCCCTCCCTTCTCCTCTCTCTGAAAATAAATAAATAAAAATCTTAAAATAAAAAAAAGCTTTCACAAATCAATAACAAAAATATAAAATGCTCGATGAATAATAGGCAAAGAAATATAAAATATTAATTATTTTATCAAAAAAGGGTCAGAAGTACACAAATAGTTAAAAAAAATGAAAATACATTTAATATCCGTTATAACCAGGAAAATTCACATTAAAACCCTTAGAAAATACTTCTTTGCATTCACTAGATTGAGTAAAATCAAAAGGACAATCATAAATGTTGAGTAGAGCAATCAGAACTCTTATACATTGTTCGTGGAAGTATAAAATGGTAGAGATATTTTGTAAAGCAATTTGGGAGTTTCTTAAAAAGTTAAACATTTATCAACCCTATTCCCTTGCAGTACTACTACTGAAAATGGAATTTGTAATGAAAAAATAAAAATTCCACAAAATAATATCAATTAAAATGTCCGTAGTATCTTCATTTGTAATAGCCCATAAAATGAGAAAAATCTAAATGTCCTTTAATACAAGAATGGATAAACAAATTGTAGCATTAATATAATGAATGCTATTTACACGTACAATCGACATAATCGACAACATGGGTCAGTACAAAAATATGTTGAACAAAAGAAGATAAACCCACATGCAAAAATAAATAATTCATAATCTTTAAAATTCACCATGAAGTAAATTTATTAGAACTATCATATTTGCCATATAAAATGCACATCTTTTTGTACCCAAATTTTTGAGGGAAAAATAAGGATGTGCATTATATGTGGGTAGTATTAATTCTGTATCTATATAAACGTTTTTAATTGTTTATTTATGCTTATGCATTAAAAGTATAACTCTAGAAAGCAATAATGTTATCCATATGCAAAATAATACTCTGTACTATGATAACCAGTTTTTTTGAACTTACAATGAATTTCCAACGAAAACAGTTTCTGCCAACAATTCAACAAAATGAAACAGTGACGTATTGTTATCCACAGAGTAAGACAGATGGTGCGATTGTTACCCACTTGATAAGATAGGTGATGCTGACTATTACCATAAAGTGAACACTGTGACGTTTCTCTTCGTACACTTTAGGTGGAAGAAATTATTGGAAAATCTCTTGAAAAAATGTCAAAACAATTTTCATACACTGCAAACTTTAAGCTAAAAGGTATTAAAGATGCTAAAAAGCATGGCAACAGAGCTGCCGAGAAACACTTTGGACCTCATCCCTCAGAGAGTATCAGCAGATTGTGGAGGCGACAGGAAGCTTCTTCAGATGCCAAGACAGATTAAGGCAATGGGAGGGAAACCTTCAAAGTGGCCGGAAGTGAGGCAGGAGGTAAAGACCTGGATTCTAAAATAGTGTCAAACTAGGATCTCTGTTTCGATCAAGATGATTCAAGAAGGTAAAATGATTGCACAAGAAAAAATCACTGCTGACTTCTCAGGGCCACCTAAATGGTGCTTTAACTTTATGAAGAGAGAAGGTTTGCACATGAGAACACGAAGAAAACCTGTCCCCAAACTTCCAGCAGCCTATGAGATTCAAGTTTTCAAATTTCATTCTTATGTTATCAATCTTCGAAAGATTTACAACTTTCAGCTGTCCCAAATCGCCAATATGGATGCGGCCCCACTCACATTTGCTGTGCCATCTAACAAAACTGAATGTCAAAGGAACAAAGATTGTGGCTGTTAAAAACCAGTGGTCATGAGAAAACACATTTCACTGTTGTTCTAGCCCGTTGTACAGATGGGACAAAGCTACTACCTATGATCATCATTAAAAGAAAAATGTTTTTGAAAGAAAAGATTCCAAGTGGAATTATTGTCTGCGTGCATGAAAAAGGATAGATGAATGAAGAAGGCATGAAAATCTGGTTTAACAAAGTTTGGTCACTTAGGCCTGGAGTATTACTTAAAAAAACAGCTTTGCTTCTTTTTGATCACTCCCAAGCCCATGTTTATACAAAGTGCAAAAGCAATCACAGTGGACTTGAAAACCCAAACTGCTGTACCTGGTGGGCTAACCAGACAACGGCAACCTCTTGATGTGTCAGTAAACAAGCCCTTTGAGGCCCTAATGAGGAACAAGTGGACCTCATGCATGCAGTCAGCTGGTAACGATTTAACACCTCCAAGTAGGACCAAGAAAGCATCCATCGCCCAGGTTTGTGACTGGATCCTGAGATCGTGGAACAATGTCGAGAAGGAAGTGATTATGAAATTGCTAAAAAAAAGAGGCATCTGCAATGCTAAGGATGGAACTGAGGAGGATGAAATTTACCATGATGAGGAAAGCAATGCTTCAGAAGGTACTGGCAATGTAGAAATTGAGGACCACGTTTCTGATATGGACACTGTTGAAGAGTTCTTGGCCTTCTATGATGTGTAAATATCATAAATTTGTTGTCGGTACATAAATTTCTTGGACCTTGTACCTGTTCTTGTGTTTTGTAATTATTTGTTACATAAAACTTTTACCATATGTTTAAAAATAAATGCTAAAATTCCTGTATAAGACAAAAAACAAGCATCTAAATATAAATAAATAAATAATTGCATTAAAAAATTAAAACAAAAGATTGTTTTCCTGAAAGTTTGGCCCAAAAATGTGGGTGCAGACTATACAGGGCAAAATGAGGGTAATTCCTTTGGATTTATAGCTGATTTTTCATGAGAAATAATGAACAATTACCCTCGGATTTTTCTATTGCTTTCAGGTTCCTTTATTATCAAAGTCCATACAAATCTCAAACCTTTTATTGATTTTTTTTAAAGATTTTATTTATTTATTTTTAGACAGAAGGGAAGGGAGGGAGAAAGAGAGGGAGAGAGACATCAATGTGTGGTTGCCTCTCACGTGGCCCCCCACTGGGACCTAGCCTGCAACCCAGGCATGTGCCCTGACTGGGAATCGAACTGGCAACCCTTTGGTTCGCAGCCTGAGCTCAATCCACTGAGCTACACTAGCCAGGGCTTTTTATTGATTTTTATCTAGGTTTAGTTTCAGTAAGCAATACAATTGATCACTGAAGTGAATTTTCTCTAATTCAATTTGATGCTATTGACGTTACATCATTTCGGTTTAAACAGAATACAAAATATGAATATTTCTGCATATTGTTCAATTCCGGATCTCTGACTTTCCCTAGGAGAATGAGTATGTCATTCCAAATTACTAGTTGAATGGTGAAATTTCACTCTTTACTTCTAGAAATGTTATATACACTGTACATAATAGAAAAGAAAAGAGACTCATTAGTGCAAAAGTATAGGACACTAGCACAAATTAGTTTATAACCTTGGAATTAAAATATCCTTGCACGCACTAGTGACATAATAGTGGATTCAAAATGGCGCATACAAAAGCTCCTGCATATTCAGATATATTGCAACTCTAATAAAGTCGCTGTTTGATCATCTTATTAGCAGGTGTCAATTGTTCCCCAATCCAATATTCTATGGTGACTCAGCTACTCTCCTGTTTTTATTTTTTCTCATCTTACCATTACACACTTCACTTTTTTTCAAAATTAATTTCTGTTGCCCTGGCTGGCGTAGCTCAGTGGATTGAGCACAGGCTGCGAACCAAAGGGTCGCTGGTTTGATTCCCAGTCAGGGCATATGCCTGGGTTGCAGGCCAGGACCCCAGGAGGGCCACATGAGATGCAACCACACATTGAAGTTTCTCCCCATCTTTTTCTACCTCCTTCTGTCTAAAAATAAATAAATAAAATCTTTTTAAAAATTAGTTTCTGCTTACTCAGAGATTTTTCTGTCTAATAATGTCACTACACTACTACTTTCTGTCTTCTGTCTTCTTTATTACTCCTCTCATATTGCTATTTCTACATGATTTTTTATATCACCCAAAAAAGAGCATCTGACTGAATACATCAGTTACCATATATGGCAGATAATATCAGCACCAGATGGTACAGAGTTGTCACATCAGTCTACCTTAGAGACTGTTGATCATTCTACATGAATGACTTTGTATGAGAAGTGATCCTTGCTTCAATAGTCCATAAATAGGTTTGCAGAGTCATATGGGTCTAAACACAGTAGACCCATATGAAATCCCTTAGAAGGGAACTAGGAAAATTCCATGCACACAGAGGTTCTCCAGAAAGAGGATCGTAGCCAGAAGCCATCTTGTACTACCTCCCCCAGTGCATTCATTCATGAGGGTCTCTTTCAGGGGTATCTCTTTTATTCCACTTATCTGTCTTTGTACTGGTAAAGTAGTTCCAGATGATTAATATTATACCTTTGAAATTCTTTGAATATCTGACAATTGAAAATGTTTCCTCATATTTTTCATTTTCTGAATTTTCTTAACCATTTGGTGAATGTCTTCTGTTAGGAAAAATTATAATTTTGTCAGTTTCCAAAAAAAATTTTCCATGAAAGTTAGATCAGAGCTTTATTTTAAGAAGTTATCCAAGGGTAAACTGGTATCTAAAATATTGAATCTTTCTACAAAAGCACTATAGCAGAGTAAAATTCACTGAACCAAACTTTAGTCATCCAGAAATTTCTGTGATTCCACATTGGCTGGTTGAAACTAAACAAGAAAACATCAATAACAATATGGTTCAACAGTTATATAAGAAATGTTTTGTGATATTATAGTATATCAAAATGATTTAAAAATATAAGAATAATACTAATTACTCTATTTAACCTGATAGTTCAGAAATAAAAAACATTCGATTGGCCAATAAAATCGTTTGGTTTTTTCCATAGATGGCTCTAGTAGCACTTAGTTGTCTCCAACTTCATTCAAAACTATCTTCTCAGATTGTATTGTGAACAGCTGTCATATCAGCGTGCATTTATTTTAAAAAACATTAAAATTGGAAGTTTTTTTGTGTAGCCATTTTAATATTGAAGATAGAAGAAAATATACAACATTTCAGCATAGAAAGCTTTATTATTTCAGAAAAGGTAAAAACACAACTGAAATGCAAAAAAAGATTTGTGCAGTGTATGGAGAAGGTGCTGTGACTGATCGAATGTGTCA
This sequence comes from Micronycteris hirsuta, assembly GCA_004026765.1. Taxonomy (NCBI): domain Eukaryota; kingdom Metazoa; phylum Chordata; class Mammalia; order Chiroptera; family Phyllostomidae; genus Micronycteris; species Micronycteris hirsuta. The sequence goes on from PVJI01008995.1 coordinate 38,767, forward strand.
AAGTGGTCTGCAAAGTTTCATGCTAGAGATTTTTCACTGAATGATACCTCACAGTCGAGCAGACAAGTTGAAGTTGATAGTGATCAAATTGAAACATTAATTGGGAACAATTCACATTATACCATGTGGAAGATTACTGACATATCATAATATCCAAATCAATAAATTTATTGGTGAAAATGAAAAATGTGTCTTTTATGGAACAAATTGAACTTATTGGCCAACACAATGTAAAAGTTGTTTGAATAATAATAAAATAATAACGAATTAGTAAGCACTTATTATGTCCCAGAGTTCCAAGTGCTTAACATGCATTGAGCATTTAATCTTGAGTGAGGGATTTATCAACGACATTTATCAAATGAGGAAACATTTATAGAGAGGTTAAGCAACTTGCCTAATATAACACAGCTATTCAATGGTGGAACCAGGATTTGAACTCTAAGCAGTTTGAACTAAAGACCAAACTTTTAAATATTATATTAGGTCCAACTATGAAATATGAAAAGCATCAATTTACTGTGGCAAACATGACATATACTGTTTATATATGCTCAAGGAGACTTTAAAAAGAATGCAAGATTTAGTGAGAATCAGCATATGTTATTACTATGTTACTTATATTTCCCAAATCTTTATGACTGGGAAATAAAGTATTGAAATCAACCTACTAATTTGAGAACATAAACTATATTTGCCCTAGGCATCAAAATATTTTTAAAAGATTAATTCTTAAATAAAATCGTTACATTTAATTATTTTCATTATAATACTCTTCTCTAATTTTTAATTTTAAAATAAGTAATTCATGTATTCATTAAAAAGCTAGTTGCTATGTGACAAATGAAGAAAAGAGATTTGGAGCCATAGACTTGTTTTTTCCCTAGAGCAGAGGTTCTAACAGGAAATGTGATAAACAGTAGTAATAAATGCTCTGATTGGCAAATAGGAGATGTAAACATATGTAAATATATAGGAATGCCTAATTCATAAGTAGGGTGAAGGAAATCCTTTCAGAAGGAAGTGGCATCCAAACAGACTTTTAAGTGCGAGTTAAAGTTATTGTAGAGAAAGGGTACGTGGGTCAGAGAGAAAGCCAAGATGATTGAATGTCCAAAGGTGGCAAGACATTTGAATAATTTGAAAGGGAACTGTAAGAAGATGATGGCCAAGTTTCTGGCTCCAGAGATCAGGTAAATATTAATATTTCCTTAAATTTGCATTTTAAACTGTTTTCATGTCCATTATCTTCATTTAATCTAAGAGTAACCTTTTGGGGGATGGCCAGGTATTTCCTAGCTCAAAATATAATGGGTTTACATGGTTTGCCTAAAGCCTCAGTTGAAGGGAAGGCAATTAGTGGAGAGCACCTAGAATTAAGTTCTTTTTACCATCATTTCTACTCAATTTTATCATTTTTTTTCCTAATTTTTATTCTGGAATGTAAATTTCTTTTTAATTAAAGTATAGTTGACATGCAATATTATATTAGTTTCAGGACCATAATACAGTGAGATTTCACACGTATATACCTTATAAATTGGTCACCACAAAAAGTCCACTATCCATTTGTCACCTTATAAGTTATTATGACATTATTTTTTTTAAGATTTTATTTCTTTATTTTCAGAGAGAGGAGAAGGGAGGGAGAAAGAGCAATGTATGGTTGCCTTTCACATGGCCCTCATTGGGGACCTGGCCCGCAACCCAGGCATGTGCCCTGACTGGGAATCAAACCGGGACCCTCTGGTTCCCAGCCCGCGCTCAATCCACTGAGCTACACCAGCCGGGCCAGTTATTATGACATTATTGACTGTATTCTCTATACTGTACTTACATGCTCATGACTTATTTATCTTGTAAGTTTGTGCCACTTAATTCCCTTCATTTCTACTCAGTGATAGAACACATGTCTAATTCTACTGCGTAGGGTACAACACGCCTCTTTTGACCTAGATCATTGTCTGGATTCAGCCCTATGCCATATTACCTCCTTTATTATCTCATGTAGAAATTCCTAAACTGGCTATCCTGACAGGAGCAATCCATCATTATCGCACCACAGCTTGCAGAACAATTTTGATCAACCACGTGAACACCCCCTATCATTACCGCCAAGTGCAAATGCACATTAATATTGTGTGCAATGGCCAAACAGATGCAGAAAGACAATATATCTCTTCAAAAGGCATCTGCAGGCCTCCTCCTTCTTTTCTCACCCTCCCCCTCGTTTTCTAATCCATACTGATGCTCAGCAAGCTTTGCTCATATGTTCTAATTGAGACATAAAGATCCATCTGACCATAATACAAGGTTGCATGGTCAGGAGAACCGCCTTGTGATGGCTCTACACTGCTCCATTATGAACTTAGAAGGGAAATAGCCAGGGAAGACTCTGAAGGGATGTCTGAGGTCACTGCTGCTCTAGCTCAGCATAGGGCAGGCACTCAAAACTGTTACAGTGTATCCACCTAACTGCTGATGCTCTGAAGCTTTTCTTTCACAGTAGTTTTTCATTTGTGTGTGTTTCCAAAGCCTTGCTTTCTGGCACATATTCTCTCTCATTCTCTCTCCAACCGCCCCCCCCCCCCCGCCCTTCCCCTGTAGAGGAAAATAATCAGGTCACCTCAGTCACTAAAAGGGACTTGGCCTTACAGTACATTAGCTCCAATAGGGCACTCAAAGTCTAAAAACACCTGAAGAGTCACTTTTGTATAATCTTGGTAATATGTGGGCAGCTATCACCGAATAGCAATAGGAAGAAAGAAGGTTGTGAGTAGAAGGGACAGATCATCACTTATGTGGTGATGGATGCCCTGCACGGTGGGCCCTGCCTTCACATTTGGCTCCTTGGCAGTGGCCACTCAAGTATTCATCCTAGAAGAGGCTGGGGAGCCTCACATGCCCACTCTGCTTTCCCCACGTGGTCCATGCAGGCCTGTGCCTCAGACTTCCTTTGTTGCTCTGACTTCCCAAGATAGACAACACTACTAAATACACCTCCTGGGGGGTGGAGGGATCCAGCTCTTCTTCCAACATCTCTTAAATCTATTGATTATTGATAAACTTTACTTCTCTTCTTCAAGATTGGACTTGTGCTATTCAAAAATCATTTCCTTTTTAGTCTCAAAAGCCCTGCTTTTGCAACTAAACAGTTTTAGCTTTGGAATAATTGCTTCTTAAAGTGGGATATGAATTCAAATTATGGCAGACTCAAATGAGGTCTATTTATGTAAAATAGTAACAGGCTCCTGGGGAAATAGGAAAGTTATGTATAAGAGAGTCTATTCCTGGCTCGCGTTGACTCCAAGTCTGTACGTCAGGGCCAACCTGCATGATCAGATGGTGCAAACGAAAGAATTGCCCTGCAAGTCAAAATCTTAGTGAGAGGAGCAGCTTTTCAGCTATGACTTGTTACCTTGGCTATTAATTCCTGTTTTTATCCACTCAATTTTCTTTCTTTTTTTTTTTTGTTTTTTTGTTTTGTTTTGTTTTGTTTTGTTTTTTTTTTTTTTTTTTTTTTTTTTTTTGAAGCTCCAAACAAGCAGAGTTACATGCATGGAAAAATGGAATAAGTAGAAGATGAGAAGGTTTGCTTGGAAAACATTGGTAAAACAATGTACAATGTCTAACAAACCATTCTCCTTTTCTTTCCTTAATCTTACCTTCTTTATAATTGAATTTAATTATGCTTTCTAAATTCCTAAGGCTAGTTCAGAAATACTAAAGTTAATCTCCCGCTCCTCCGTGTTCGAGCACTCTGGATATGACGTGAAGATCACGTTCAGTTTAGTGAAAGGCAGTGTGGTTAACACACTGAACGCAGGCTTTGGAGCCAAGAAAGAAGCACCTGAGTCTGAACTCTGTTGGTCCATTGTCTGTCAGAATGACTTTGGGACAGTGATTTTAAATTACTTGTTTCCTCTTCTGTCAGTAAAATGGTTATTTAAATCTCTCCCTCGAAGGTTTCTTTAAGGGTGAACTGAGAGACTTACGTAAAGTTCCTGTCAGGCAGTGATCTAGCTACACAACTGTCTTCCCTCAGGCTAACTTTTTATCTGCAGCTCAAGGGTATACAGCTTTTACTTCTACTTGATCTTCTCAGTTTCTGCAGGGAATTTTATTTAAAGTGAAGGGCACTTTCTCTTTGCTTCACTTAAGTAGATTCAATACATTTAATATTTTACTTGCTCTTTCTATCTAATCTTCTTTTGTAGAGAAACTAATTTGACCTTTCCTCCAAGCTACTTGTCACTTCTCCCTTTGTTCAGTTCTTACATTAATCTCTTCTTGTTCTTAGCCAATGGTTTCAAATACGGTTCTTTGGTTTATTTTTTTATTGTTGTTCAATTACAGTTGTCCCCATTTTTACCCCATTGATCTCCACTGAGCATTTTTTAAAATTCTGTTTAGTTAATACAAAGATATAGTGAACACAATGTAGTACAATTATATTTGATTAATAAAATGTCTGCTTGTCTTTTTGTTAGTTTGAACCTTTAGTTGTGGTAACATCAAAAATGCTCTGAATCTGGTATCTTGAGAACTGAATTTTAATCCTACCTTTGACACTAATTAGCTATATGCACTTACTTCACCTTTACAGACTTCAAAAACCTCTAAGAAGTGTGAGCTATGTGATTTTTTTCCCACTCAAGTTATCACTATCATTTCAGGGTCATATGATTCAACTTTTTGCAGCAATGCGATATTCCACTAATAACATTAGTTAGCTTTCCGTGTTTTTTAACCCATGGCCTCAAATGACTGCTTTCATTTTTCCCCCGTGTATCGCCTCTGACCACCTCTCCCTCTTCCTCTTTTTCATCCTGTTCTCACCTACAAGAAAAGCTTACAAAAGATGCATTGAATCTATAAATTGCTTTGGGGAGTATGGACATTTTGATGATGTTGATTCTTCCAATCCATGAGCATGGTATATGTTTCCATTTGTTTGTGTCTTCCATGATTTCTCTCTTCAGTGTTGTGTAGTTTTCTGAGGACAGGTCTTTTACCTCCTTGGTTAGGTTTATTCCCAGGTATTTTATTTTTTTTGTTGCTATATCAAATGGGATTTTTTTCCTGATTTCTGTTTCTGCTGTTTCACTATTGGTATACAAAAATGCCTTTGATTTCTGGATATTGACTTTATATCCTGCTGTTTTGCCAAATTCAATTATTAGATCGAGTAGCTTTTTGGCGGAGTCTATAGGGTTTTCTAAGTATACTATCATGTCGTGTGCAAACAATGACAGTTTTGTTTCCTCCTTTCCAATTTGGATAACCAGAGGCATTGAAATTAAGAACAGTCTAACAATAGCCAGGGGGGAGGGGGGAGGGGACAATGGGGAGAAGTGTTTTCAGGAATCACTGTAGAGGACATATGGACAGAACTAAGGGGGAGGAGGGAGGCTGGAGGGGGAGGTGGGGTTGGAGGGGAAGGGAAGAGGATGCAAATAACTGTAACTGAACAACAATAAAGTAATTATTTAAAAACAAAAAAAGACGCATCACCAACAGTTAGTGTGGGTCCATGGTAAACGTATTTGGGGTTGAAACTGAGAGACCCTAATGTGTGATGTCATAAACTATGAAAATCAAATCGAGTTTTATAACAGTAGGCATAGAGTGGTCTAATTTTTTACAAAAACAAACAAGTAAATAACAAATACACAAATCAGTTTATGTGTTAAGATTTATGTAGAGAATGATCTGACAGGGTACATACAAAATTGCTAAAAGCAATTATTTTTGGAAGAAAAAGTTTGAGATGGAGGAGTAGAAGCAAGAGGTCAGGGTTTAAATTTTTACTATAAACTGTTCTATATTGTTCAATTTATTATCACAGCATGTGTTATTTTTATAACAAAAACTTTGCCATTGACTAATATTTATTTCTACTTATATAATGTTTTTGTGAAGTAGCTTTATAATTCACCACATATTGGGTATAACATTATTATCAAGATAGTGAATTGACATGGAAAAACGTTCATCAGTATTACACAGGAAATGCCTTGGCACAGCCAGTGGTCGAATCAGATTTCAGCTCGGACTCAAACAGGAAGTGATATTTTCTTCTAAAGGCAATTTATGACTGCTATTCTTACTGTTGTTCTCTATGGTAAGACAACTAATTATGGCAATTAAAATATAATTGGAAAAGGAATCAAAGGTAGTACTAAATATTTACACTGGAGAAAGTACTGAGAGCTAGGCAAAAGCCAACACTGGAGTTAACAGTAGAGTGGCAGGATTTTGCAGAACATACTGGAGCAAAGAAAATTTTTCCAAAGATATCAATGAAGACTGCATCTACAGATGATTCTTTCAGAAAGGGCCCAGAGACTAAGGACTCTGAAGAGTATTTATAAAACCACAAAAAAGGTAATGTTTTCCAAGCAAAAATAGTATGTTTCAACAGCAAAAACTCTTATAAGAATAACAACTGTGCAAATCAGTTCAACCACTGTGGAAAGCTATATAGGGATACTTCAAAAAATTAAAAATGGATCTGCTCTTCGACCCAACAATCCAACTTCTGGGAATATATCCAAAGGAACCCAAAACACTAATTGGAAAGAGTATAAGCACCCCTATATTCATTGCAGTGTTATTTACAATCACCAAGATGTGGAAGCAGCTCAAGTGTGGACCAGTGATAAGTGGATAAAACAACTATGGGACATTTGCACAATGGAATATTATTTGGCCGTACAAAAGAAGAAAAATTTACTCATTGCAACAGTATAGATGGACCTGCAGAACATTATGCTAAGTGAAATAGACCAGTCAGAGAAAGACAAATTCCATATGATTTCACTCATATGTGGAATCTAATGAATAAACGGAACTAACTAGGAAAATAGAGACAGACTCACAGATAGAGAGCATGATGAAAGCTAAAAGACAGGAGAGATTAGTGGGTAGAAGGACTGAACAAAAAGGAAAAGGGACTGAGGGACATAGACAACAGTGTGGTGATTGCAGGTGGAAGGATATGACGGACTAAATGGTAATGGGAAAATAAATAAATAAATAATAGAATAGAATAGAATAGAATAGAATAGAATAGAATAGAATAGCAAAGAAAATGGGCTGGAATCAAGACATATTAAGAGTCATTAACAACAGTCTTATCAAAAGCCTTTATATAATGTATACAGTTACATGACTTGCCTTCAGAGTGTGTGTTCAGTCATTGCCAGGATGTCAGGTTTATTTTGTTCCTGCTGTTCTTACATTATAGTGTGAAGACAACATAGAGTTCAAGGGCACGCCAAAGAGAAAGGAGAGAACTATTTAACATTTCTTTTACAGCAGTACACATTTCAAAAAGTCCAATCTCTCTCCTTGTCCCTAAACCTCTACATATATCTGAACTCTATGCTGGTTCCAAGATAGGCTGAAAGTTTTCTCAACCTATCATTGGAGTATTTAGCTCCTTTTGCTAGCTGCAACCTTACTAATCAGCTCCAGGAAACCCCTATATCAGTGCAATGTGTATCTAAACCTGCATTACCTAGATGATCATCTCTATCCCCAAGTACAATGAGTTCATCAGATGAAGAGAATGTTGGAACACAACATGCTCGCAGTGGGAAAATGTTTGCCATGCTTCCGAGACAGCATTCTTGACTTTATTTCCATCTTTTCATACATCTTGTCAGTCTCCTTCGCTTATCTCCTCCTCTTCACATGAATTCTAAATCTGTTTTCTCCTCTATAATTTTCTTCTTCTCTAATATACCAACTCCAATTGTAAGTACCTTCTATCCTAAGGGAAATCAAATTCTTATCATAGGCCAAATTTATGCTCTAAGTTCTAAATTCATATATGCAATGACTCATTGATATATCTATAAAATTAGTAAAGTTACTGTCTAATGAGCCCATTAAAATGGAATTAAACTTTTACCCCAAACTGATTTCTCCAAATCTCCCCTAGCTCAATATGTTACTCATATTCACACAATGGCCTAAAATAAGAAACCTAAGACCCAAATTTTTTTCTCCAATTTCTTTTCATTTCACATCTATTCCCAGGAAATCCAGTCAATTTTAGCTCCAAAATAAATTTCAAATCTGTCTACCTTTTCCGCCAAATTTCTAGTCCAACACTGTCCAATACAAATATAATACAAACAAATATATAATTTTTAAATAGCTAGTAGTCACATTAATAAAATAAATAATAATAAAAAATAGTTTGTACATGTCAAATTGACAGTATTTTGGATATATATGGTTAAATATATTAACATCAATTTGACTATTCAGATACAAAAATATATAAATGAGATTTTATACATTTTTCTCTTACAAAGTCTTCAAAGTTTGTTGTGGGTTTTATACTTGTATAGCGCATCTCAATTCACACTAGCCAAATTTCAAGTGCTCAATAGCCTCATGCCACTACTGTGTTGGGCAGCGCAGAACTAATATATGACAATATCATCTATTGCCTGGAAACCACATAAAACTCATATCTGGTGTTTTCATTTCTACTCTCGCCAATCCCCACCATCAACGCATATTTGCCATGGGCTAGTGAGAACTGCAAACAACGTAATTCTCTGCGTCTATGATAAACAATAATGGGACAGGGTAGACTTTCCTATTCTGGTGTTGATAATACACATCCAGCAAAAATAACTTGGCTGTTTCTCCAGGAAATACTTCTTCCTGGAGAGAAAACTAATCCAGCTAAACTGATCGATCGGTGATCAAAACGAACAGGCTCATCTCGATTCATTTCAAGATCCTCAGTTCAGTATGTTTACCCATCTAAATCTACTCACTCACCAAATCCAAATGAGTTCTCTCTCTTGAAAGATGCACTTCAAAAGCACAGGCCTTAAATGCTGTAAAGGGCCTTACCTAATGCCCCCATGTTGAGACATTAGGAAGAGTGTCTCCAGGCGGTATTCTCTTTTACTGCACTAAGTCTACTGAATGTAGTTTGGCTAGATCAACACTTCTTAGTGGCCTTTTGGAAAGTCAGCATTCAACAAAAGCAAGAGCAGATTTGTTAGCATGAAAGTGTGACTGTATCACCTGTTAAAGGTACTTCAATGGTCACCAACGCTTTGAACAAAATCCAAACTGCTTAACGTATCTGACAAGGACAAAATAATCCGTTTTATGTCTAGCTCTCTAAAATTGTATATCACTCCCTCCTCCATCCACTAAGTTTCAGACTCTTCCCTGTCCTTTAGGTATAACTAGTATTTTCCCAATCTTGCCATCTTTACATTTACTCTATTCTGCCTACGATACTCTTCTGTCTTAAAATTGCTGACTCATCCTGATTCTTATTAAGTCAGATTTGATCTCCTCAGAGGGGCTTTCTTGACTATATTTAAAATGTTGTTATCTCCTATGCCAATTTTCTTTCCATCACATCATCCTACTTAACTTCCTTCATATCACTCATCATAATTGCCTTGTCTATTTCTTTCTTTACTCTCTACACTAGACTATGAACTGCATGAGAACAGAGAGCTTATATATCATATGCATTTCTATGTGCTTAAATGTCTGACAGATTTATTGACACACAGTAGTTATTCAGTAAAAAACTTATCTAAATAAATGAGTAATAAACAAACAAATAAATAAAATTCAGTGAATAGATTAAAGAATAAGAGAGAGAGAGAAATAGAAGGAAGGACCCCCTAAAGTATGTGACGTAAGAGAGACCAAATGTGATTATCTCCCCTTACACATTAGAGTACTTTGTAAGTGTGTTAAAGGGGGAAACCCAGGCTCCACAGCTACTATGGAATGTAGCTGCAACCAAGATCAAGGTCTTCTGATTTCTAATCCAGTGTTCATCACAGCATAACACTGTCTTTCAGCCTTCCTGATTGATGTGGTTCTTTTGAAGCTAACATGCAAAACTTCACATTTAATAACAACACAAGGCATCTGAAGGCGAAAACACTGCTCTGTGCATTAATTGGTGAGTCCATATCTTTTTGCATTTTACATCTCCCACTTGCATTTTGATGAACAATTTCTTCTGTCAATTTAACACCAAAATTCTCTGTAATCAGTGACATGTTATATTCTGGAACAGGTTCAATGAGTCCCTGTAGCTGACGAGACATCACTTCAATCCCTTCACCTTGGCCGCTCTATTGGTGAACATGCCTTACTGTCACTCTGATTTCCTAAATCTCCTCAGGGACAGTCAGGCAGCTAGAAATACTGCTCGCATATGCTTGACTTCAACTCCTTGCCAATACAAAAGTGCCTGGCTGCTTCCAAACAAAAACCTCAGTTCTTTTCTATTATTATTGCCATTGTTATTAATATAATTACATTTATCACTCTTCCAAAGTCCCTTTTGGAGGGGTTTCCTATTCTAAGAAAGAGCAGTTCCTAAAAATCACATTCAATAACTATATTTAGTCAGGCATAAACAGTAAATTAGCATGTGATTGAAACTGTTGTCCTAATAATTAACTAAGCATTTTGTAAGGGATTGTTTGTTGTCTACCCAATCATGAATTTCTCCTTTCTCGCTTGCTAAAAGAACCTCAGTTTTTGAATATTAGGCAGCTTGAGTTGGATGGTTGTAGTGGGTGAGGTGGAGCATTACGCCTCCACCCAAAACCTCCTGAATGAATCTTGAATACTCTGTGTCAAGCCTAGTAATTCTGTTCTTCCGACCATTTGTCAAGGTCATAGCTCTTTGACATGGCATAAAACTCTTAAGAATCCAGATTCTTCTCATTGTTCCTGTCTTCTTCCATCTGTACACTAGGATTCAGGCACCCAGACCTAACTGTGATTCTCTAAACATGCCTTTATTTTATATCCTTGCAAATGTCCTAAACCACAATTCCAACTACAAAACTCCTATTCATTCATCAAAGTCCAACTCCAATCAACAAATCTTTGCATAATTTCTGCTATGACAGAATTAAAATCTCTATATTTCCTTTGATGATTCGATATGCCTCCATTATAGCACATGTCATAATAAATTCCCATTATTTGCTTATGTGTCTACTCCAGGAGAATCTCAGTTACTTGAGAACAAAGATCATGCTTCACATATTTATGTTCTGAAACCTAGAACAGTGTTTGAAAGGTAGTACTGAAATATTTTTCAAATGGTTGACTGAGCAGACTGTATAACAGAAAATTATTCCTTAGTATGGTACTCCCTTAATGCTATGCTATCCAGTTTATGATAATTTCATATTTTACATATACTTCTCAAATTATTTTTTACTTTCTAAATATTACTATTTCAAAGGAATTTTTGGAGAAAGATATCTAAATATCTTAAGATACCTATAGCTTAACATCTTAAGCCATGGGTACATTTATAGAAGACATTAAAATGTAACAATTTAAAACTCTGTTAACTAGATAATTTAATTAATGAGAACTCCTAAAACTTTGTTTTTAAAAAAAATGATTACATGCAATAGCTTAAGAATATTTCCACTGTTTTATTTTATATTTAATAAGCAGAAGATTGTTTAAATTATGGTTACAAAGTTAATCAGGAAAAATGTTAGTGATGGTGATGATGACAATGATAATAAAATTATTACAATAAGTGGAACACATTGTATTTTTCAAAGATGGGTAAACGTTATTTCCCATCCTGTAGTTTTTTGGTTTTTTTTTAATCTTTATACTTCTTTCATTGAAGTGGGGTTTCTGTCCTCTCTCTTCAATCAGGCAGGCTTCTAACTGGTTTGTAACCAATAGATTGTGGCTAAAACAACAGTGCATAATTTCAGATATTAAGTGAGAAAAGAAAATACTGTGTGTGCCTATGAGCTGCAACACTTACCCTTGAGTTCCTAAAATGCCATGCAAAAGGTTCTGCAATCTGGAGCAAGGCCGTTATGCTGAGAGAAAGCCACACCGTATGAGAGGCTAAATGTAGTTCCTCAGTTATCCAGGCTTCAGTCCAGATAACAGACATATGAATGAACAAACCTACATTCTTTCTGAATTCCATAGCCTCTGTTAGCATAAGAAATGGGTTCCAGTAAATGTAGGGTAATTTTTTGCAAAGCAATAATAACTGGAATATAGAGTGTGACAAGTAATGGTTAGGAATTCAACAATCCCATTTTTTCTTAGATGTAAAGGAAGAAGACATTTTCCAGCTCTTTTGCAGTTCATTTGGGTCCCCTCTAACTGCTAGCCAATGGGATATAGAGGAAAGTGGGCCGAACTGAGGTCTGGTTATGAAACTTCCTGTTCAACCATGTACCATCTCTTCCATTGCTGCAGTGACAGTGGAGGCCAGATTAAAAAGATGGCAGTATCAAAAGATTAGAGATTTCTGAATCACTGAGTCATCGTTACTTAACAGAGACCTATCCAGGAAAACTGGCTAGCTAGCATCAGACCAATGCGTGCATGATAAATAAACCCTCAATGAGCTGCTGGGATTTGGGGAGTTGTGCTATAACAAGTAATGCCTGTTACTTTGATTGATATGCACCACAAACCCATTGTACACGTGTTACTACATTGCAGTTTCCAACACAAATTCGTTAAACACTTGCAATGTGCTGGAAAGTTTGCACAATGCTATACACAGGTTATCCCAACGAAACTCAGATTGACCATATTACTGTTCAGGTATGTTCATTTTCCGTATTTTATAAATGCAAACCCCAAATTGAAAGAAGACTTAATATAGGGTCACAAAGATACTGCAAAAAAGAGGAATTTCCTAGAAGACAGAGCACTGTTAGGCAAACTTAAAATAAGGTTGTCATCTAAAACTTATATGAGCACATCCATTGGAAGAGGTCAGCCATCTATAAGTGTATTGTTGACATACACTTTTGTTAAATATGTGCTTTGAATTTATTCCTAAACCACTAATTTTAGTAATAATAGATTAAATGGAAAAATCCGTGGATTTGTTTATATATTTTTAGTAAACAGACCACTATGGACTGGTTAAAATGTATTTTACAGCAAGTTTTAAGGGTTAGAAATAATTTTTGTTAGGGTATCTTTCTATATTTTATGACTTTAATTATATTTCTGATTTCTGTTCCAAATACTGCACTATAAGACAAAATTTAATCATTAAATTTGTGGATAATTTTGTGATTTTTCAGAGCATATAACACCAAGGGACTGATAATGGGAGCTATTGTACATAAAATACACTTCGGCAAGTTCCAGAAACTCCATCCTCAAGGATATTTTTTTTTCTTCCACAACCGTAAAGCTCATACATACACACAAGGGCTGTTCTACAACTGTCATCACCTTTAAAGAGGAATCTCGTCACCTGCACAGGTAAAATGGAGGACGTTTAAAGATAATTACATACATCTAACTTTACTGAAGCTTATACTGAGACAAATAGCATTGGTACAGACATGCATGTGCATTGTAACCACATTATTGACCACAAGGATAATACTTAATAGAAAGCCTCGCTACTTTCAAAGCCATCTTAAACCAAGTATCAAGTGAATTCTAATTCTTTGTGAAAGTGTACATCAAGTTAATTTTCTACTGTCCATCACATTTTGCAATATAAAGCATAACAAGTTACATTTTTCTTGCCCTTAATTCTTTGAGGTCCAGTGATTATGCTTCAAACAAATCTGAAACTTGGCAATGAGATCAATCAAAATCAATCACTGCATTTAATTGTAAAAAGCCTAACATCTGGTTTCATTTTTAAAATCCTTTTTTTTTTACATAGCCTATATTCTCATATGAAGAGACAGAAAATAGACAAATAAACAAGTATTTAGTACATAATTTGCCATGATAAACATGAACTTGGATGTCAAGATGGAGGACAACTGTAGTGGAAGATGCTATTTTGTATATTATCCTGTATAGGAGCTATACAGTATGTTATGTGAGGTAATGATAGATCCAATTAAAGATGTCTGCTGTGCATTTATATAAGTGGAAAGACGCCAAGATGTAGGCATGATGGGGAACTGGAGGAACAGACAGGAGAGCTGTCTGTCTGAATTTGAAAGAACAAGGAAGAGAGTTGTAGGGTACATACTCAACAAATTGTCCCAAAATTGATTCTTAGGGTTTATATGTTTATAACTGGTCCATCAACAAAGTCAGTAGAATCGATATGTCCAGCTTTGTAAAAACATTGGGCTGTTTCCTTCGCCTGAGGAAGAGGATGATGTCCTGAGCTTGCTGCCCAAGACCCAGGACCTCTTCCTGGGACTTCCCCTATCAGTGTGTGACCTCAGGCACATCACCTCACTCCCAGGCCTTTCACTGCGATACTCCAGATAGTGCTCCCTTTGAAACACCATCATGCACTTTTCAGGTACCGGAAATATAAAATTCTCCATATCTCTCCTTTCAGTTAAACCAGTCTTTTTTCTAAAAGTCATCCTTTCATAAGTAGGGTTTTTCAAATATTTTTTTCTCTAGAAGACATATTTAACTTTCCAAAAGTTACTTTTGAAATGTAGGCAAACATCCAAACAACTTATTTGAGGTACATGATACGTGCACAGTAAGAATTTTTGGGATAAAAAGAAAATAAAAAGTAATAAAAAGTAATTTGATTTAATAGTACAAATTAACTAAATTGTTTAATTACTAATACATGTCTATTTATAATAATTGATATAAATTATTTAATAATAAACTTAGCAGAAACAAACAACAAAAAAATCCCTTAAGATTCCACAACTAACATCTTCCCCATCTTTTTTTTTTTAAGATTTTATTTATTTATTTTTAGAGAGAGGGGAAGGGAGGGAGACAGAGAGGGAGAGAAACAGCAATGTATGGTTGCCCCTCACATGGCCCTCACTGGGGACCTGGCCTGCAACCCAGGCATGTGCCCTGACTGGGAATCGAATCAGGACACTCCCATATTATTCTTCTATTCATAAGACTAGCCATTTCCCCTGAAGGTGTTCTCAAAGACAGCTGTGTGGTTTCTTGCACTTGGCTACTTTTTGACAGGAGGCCTCTGAGCAGCACTGTGCAGAGTTCTCTGAGTGCAGACTAGTCTGCATCAAAGCTCTTTTGACCATGGACTGTCCTGTCTGTCCAGTGGCTTTGACCCTTTGGTGAAAGAGCACATCCCAGAATGGCTTCAAGCTCAACACTTTTTTTTTTCCCAGCATGAGCAACAGAGATCACTGACTAGAGCTGCTTTGTCACTTAACCAACATTTTTGTCAACGAACACTCTTTTTTACTCTAGTTACCTCTGTTAGTCTAAAGTCCCTTCAAATGGTGTACACAAGAGGAAGACCATTCAGTGTGCTGAGAGCCTGAAATGTCAGCACTTGCTGACCAGTGCTAGCAGACAGTTCTGCTTTTCCTTACCTCAAACTATGGTTTCAGAGAAAACAGCAAAAGCCTCACTATGGAATTATTCCTACAAAGGTTTGATTTCAATTTGCATATAAAGCTAAGGGTACTTTGCTATGGACCTTTTATTAAGCTCCCTTAAAAAGCCCACTGGCAACTGGCTTCCCTACAAACTGGTTCTGACAGTATAAAGGAGTTGTATCACTCCCCCCACCAAAAAGCAAACAGTATTTTAACTAAGATTCCCTGGCAATAGTCGTGTGAGAGAGAATAGTAGAGTGATCAATATGAATTCAGAAAATCTGCTTAAATGAAAAGGAGTAAAGTCTTTCTATGTTTAATGAATTTGAAATGGTGCCTGAATAGATTCTCCACAGTCAACAAAGGGTCTACAAAGCAAGAAGAGAGGAAGCTACCATTTGACAGCAGTTAGGCTTATGGAGAGAAAGAGAAAGTGTTCCCTGTGGTTGGCAAAACTAGTTTGGTGAGGAATTGTGATCCTCAGTGGCTGGGCACTGCAGGATGTCACCTAGTGGAAGAGGTGATGCATTACGGGCCTCAAGCAGTACACTCAAGGCCCCGAGACTAGAGTGAACATAATTCATCATTCAAATTGGATACTTTTGAGAGTGAGAGGGAGTATAATCCAAATTTACCCTAAGGAAACCAAGGTACATACTCACCCTAATTTACTCTGTTAAACTCACTTAGCAAATACTTTATTTTTTAAAAGGTACTATTTATTTATTTTTAGAGAGAGGGGAAGGGAGAAAGAGAGGCAGAGACACATCAATGTGTGGTTGCTTCTTGTGTGCCCCTCACTGGGGACCAGGCCTGCAACCCAGGCATGTGCCATGATGGAGAATCGAACCAGGGACCGTCAGTTCACAAGTCCATGCTCAGTGCACTGAGCTACACCAGCCAGGGAGCAAATACTTATTTTATGAAAACTCATTTATAACCTAATAATCTTTGGACAAACTGTTACTTCTATAACATATAGAAAAGAAAAAGTAAAATGTTTGAATAAATTTGATGCATTTCAACATCATATAAACCTCAAAAATGGAATTTTAACAAGTATGATAATCAAAGGCTAGGCTAAAAATTAGTTTTTCCTGTTGAATGAGTGATGCAAAATACCAAGGAGAATGTAAACAGTTTCTTGCAGCCTTTGGAGCAGGGTGAGTCTTGGTAACCAGGACTTTATTTGCAAAGTAGCAGGGCAGACACATATTATTTGCAAAAAAAGAAGCACAGATAGTTTGATACACAGAAGGAGTTACAAAATTAGAGCACATAATAAATGGAAGCCCTCAGGTTTGAAAGGAGGATGAAGAAAGGAGCCTGGAATCTCAGATTAGGAATAGGAAGAATTAGCAAAGAACTTGGAAGAAAAGACTATTTTAATATTCAAACCATTTGGACGATTGGATTTATAAAGGGAAGCTAATAAAGAGGACAACTGAAGCCTTGGAAAGCCAGTCAAGTGTTTGGTAAAGAGTTGGAACAGAATATATGAGACAAGGGTCAGGAAACATTTTCTGTGATAAATCAGACAGGGAATGTTTCAGGCTTTGCAAGGCTTTCAGTGTCTTGCCTTTACTGTGCCCTGGGATTGTAGCGCAAAAAGCCATAGGTACATATGAGTGTGGCTATATTCCTAAAGCTAGAATTTCATATAATTCAATTTGCAGAAAATATCCTTCTTACAATCTTCTACAACCATTTAAAAACATTAAAACCGTTCTTCACCCATAGGCCATACAAAAGAGACAGTTGATGGAATTTGGCCCACAGGTCGTAAGTGGGCTTCCTCTAAGATAATACGTAGTGATTCACAAAAATGAGAACTAAAAATCAACAAAGAGGTCCCAAACATTATAAATATTTGGCAAGCAGCCAGTAATAAAGAAGAAAAGTGTTAATTTTATAATATTCTAAAAGTCAACATTTTCAGTAGTCTGTTAGCACCTTTCTAATAAGTTTTAATGAATACAGTTTGGTAGGACTTTATCTAATTAAGATTACTTCTGTTTTAAGGTGTGGGTTGCTGGGTAAAAAATTCTTTTAAATCAACTTCATCAACATAATTAGCATGCAATTTCAGGTGCAGTTTGATGGGCTTTTACAAATGTGTACTCCCATGGAAGCACCTTGGTTATCAGTTTACATAGAAGAGTTTGCTGGCAGTTTGTCTGGGACAGCATTAAATCTATAAATCAATTTGGGGATAACTGACACCTTAATAATATTGAGTCTCTCAGCCCAAGAATATGACAAATCTCTCCAAATATCTGCATTTGTAATATTTGCTAATAATGTTTTGTAATTTTCAGAGTAAAGATCTTGTGTGCATTTGTTAAATTTGTCACTGTTTATTGTTATTTTTCATACTGTGATATATTGTATTTTTAACTTAAACTTTTTTATTATTTATTTTTATTGATTGATTTTAGAAAGAGAGGAAGGGAGAGAGAGATAGAGTGGGCAGAGAAAGAGACAGAGAGAGAGAGAGACATCTATTTTTCGTTCTACTTATTTGTGTTGCTTCTTGTATGTGCCTTCCCCGGGGATGGAACCCACAACCTTGGTGTATCAGTGTGACATTCTAAACAACTGAGTTACTCGGCCAGAGCTTCATATATTGTATTTGTATAGATATGTTTTCTAATTGTTACTTGCTACTATACAGACATATGTATGCTTCAAGTTTCATTGAATTTCTCTCCTGTATATTTTATTAATTTTGCCCTTAGGTCTATTTTTCCTTCTTTCTATTATAAAATGTTTTCATATATTGACCGTATATTTTCTGATTTTGCTAAATTTATCAATTTTACGAGGGCAGGGTTTTTTGCTATTGTAAATAATTTTTTAAGATTTTCAGTGTAGTTGATCTTATAATTTGACAATAGAGACGGTTTTACTTTTTCCTTTGTAGTCTGTATACTTCTACTTTTGTTTCTATATTTACTATACTGGTTAGAACATCCTCAATAATCCATTGCATTGAAGTGTGGGCATTCTCATTCTGAGGGGCAATGTCTTGTCTTTCATTTTTAAGTTCAATGATGCCTGAAAATCATAATTCAATAGTATGTTTTCATTTCCCCCTACAGTGAGGAAACTAACAATATCATGTGAAGTAACAGTATCAACGGCAACACATAAAACAGACTAGAATGCATATCTTTTGATTTAACACAATATTGTTTTTTACTAGCTCTTCATTTCTGAA
The DNA here is from genome assembly GCA_004026765.1 of Micronycteris hirsuta. Classification (NCBI taxonomy): domain Eukaryota; kingdom Metazoa; phylum Chordata; class Mammalia; order Chiroptera; family Phyllostomidae; genus Micronycteris; species Micronycteris hirsuta. Next base: position 57,322 of record PVJI01008995.1, read on the forward strand.
CTGAATTCCACAGAATTCTAACTGTACGAGATACACACTAATTCTATACTAGTTAGTAACTGACACTATCAGGGGCTTCTCCTCTAGTAGTCTGACTGGAAAGTTTCAGAGTGACAAACAGGTCCAGAAGACATATAAAGCAAAGGGATTTTCTGCAGTCATAAGGAAAAGAAATTATGGAAGATAATGAAAGAACTTCAGAGAAATCATGGCAGTGCACATAATCTAACTTAAGAAAATTGCATATAATTCCAGTGAAGGCCACAAGTCTACCCATTTCTGTAGGAAGAGTAGAGTCAGACACAAAAATATTTTCTGATGATGTAAGCAGAAGTTTTGTATTGAACTATGTTCCAATTCTAGCAACCATGTAAATGACTATTGTGAAAAGGGTTTAAGTAAAATGGACCATTAGAGAAATTTTAATTATTTTCCTCTGTTTTTTCAAAAATTAATTTCTATCAAATGAGATATCCAAAAATATGTTGCCATTCCCTGAAACATAAAGTCAGAAAACTAACAGAAAATATAAACTTACTGATGGTCCTGAAAATCTGCACATCTGGCATTGGAAAGTGTCTCTATTATTTTCTGTGTGCTTTTGATAAGTCACATATGAAAATTCGCAAACAAAATATGCAAAGTCTACATTCTGAATGATACCTCTTGCAGGATGAATTTTTGCTGACTCTTTTCCTCTTTTTGAAGGTATTTTACTGTTGGACACCCATTTACTCTCTCAAAATCCAAGTAATTTGTCTTTTTTAAATTTCCTCTATTTCTGGTTAAGCACCTTTTACCAAAAAAAGATGAGCCATTGACAGTCTTTCTTGTATGTTTCAAGAGGTAAATAAAAAGAAAATGCAGAATTTTAATACTAGCTTAATGTAATATGGGTACAAAAGCATAATTTACATTAAATAATCTATAATTGGGATACTCAATGTTAACAAAGGTAGACCTCTTCTTACATAAACAATATATTGAGAAAAAACATGATTCTTTGTTTAGAATCTCACTCTTCAAGTTATTCTTTCAGCTTTGACTTCGTGTTGCTCCATAAGCATCTGCCTATAACTTCTATGGTTAACATTGCTCAAGATACAGTATAGGCAAAATAACAGGCAGCTTCAGGGAGTATAATAGTATACTTGCAATGGTAATAGCAATAGTAGTTATCTTCTTATAAGAGACTACTATTTACTAAGTACTAAGTAAATTTCTATTAGCTCATTTCATCAACATAATAATCTTTTTTATTGACTGATCTGAGAGAGAGAGAAACTTTGATTTCTTATTCCACTTACTTTTGCATTTGTTGGTTGCTTCTAGTGTGTGCCCTGATGGGGGACTTAACCCACAACCTTTTTGTATGGAGACAATGCTCTAACCAACTGAGCTACTCTGCGAGGGCCAGCATAATCATCTTTTAAAGTAGTTTTATTTTTTTAAGATTTTATTTATTTATTTTTAGAGAGAGGGGAAATTAAGATTTCATTTATTTATCTTTAGGGAGCAAGAAAGAGAGAGAGAGAAACATTGATCAATTGCCTCTCACCTAAGCCCAAACAGGGAGGGTCCTGGCCCGCAACAGAGGCACGTGCCCCAACCAGGAATTGAACCAGCAACCTTTTGTTGTGCTGAATGACACCCAAACCACTGAGCCACACCACGTTTATTTTACAAAGGGGGAAACAGGTTCAGTAAGATATGTTACTTGCTTTACTCTTAACCATTACATTATATGGACTCCTAATAACTGTAAAATTTATATGTAGATATGAAATACCACATAGATAAAAATATTTAATATTCTCCACTCTACAACCTCATTTTCCACACACTGAATCCAGTGGAGAATACAATAATGACTCATTGTATGAGTCATTAAATGTTAAAGTATTTATCTTAGTTCTTTTTTAAGTATGTTTTATTGATTATGTTATTACAATTTTCCCAATTTCCCTTCTTAATCCCCCCTCCACCCTTCACCCCCCCAACCCTCCAGCATCCCTAGCCTTAGTTCATGTCCATGGGTTGTACATATAAGTTCTTTGAGTTCTCTGTTTCCTATACCATTCTTTTAGCTCTCCCCAATTATTTTATGCCTACTGATTATGCTTCTTCTTCCCTGTACCTTTTCATCCCTGTTCCTCCCTTTCTCCTCCCCACTGATAATGTTCCATGTGATGTCTATTTCTCTGATTTTGTTCCACTTCTAGTTGTTTGCTTAGTTTTTGTTTTCATTGTTTTTCTTTTCTTTTAGGTTCATTTGTTGATAGTTTTCAATTTCTTGCCATTGTTCTTCCCCTTCTGGCACCCCTATAATTGTGATATTGGAGTGTTTCAGGCTGTCCGAGAGGTTCATAAGTCTCTCTTTACTTTTTTGAATTCTTGTTTCTTCATTCTGTTCCAGTTAGACGTTTATTTTTTCCCTTCTGTTCCATATTGTTGCTGTGAGTCCTGCTTTCCTTCCTGTCCCTGTTGGTTCCCTGAATATTTTGCTTTATTTCTTTTTGGGTATCTTCCATTTGTTTTTTTCATTTTTCAACCAAGCACAATCAGTTCTGTGAGCATTTTGATTACCAGGGCTTTAAATTCTCCATCAGATAGGTTGGATATCTCCTCATCACTTAGCTCTCTTTCTGAAGTTTTGCTCTGTTCTTTCATTTGTGTCATATTTCTTTGTCTTGGCACACATGATAAGTTGTAAGGGGGTAGGACCTTAGGTATTCACCAGGGCAGGGCAACCCACTTTGCTGTACTGAGGCACTGCCTGTGGGGGAGGGGCCAGGGAGGGAACAGTGCAGCTGGCCTGCTCAGCTCTAGTGCACTTTCCAATGGACTCTTCTGTGAGACTGGGAGTGTCTTCCACCACGGCAACCGCCATGGTCCACAGTCAATCCTGAGTCTCAGTTTCCCCTTCAACCAGGCCCGCCCATGCAGTCTGCCGCCTTTCCATGGGTTCTTACCGGTCTGGTTGTTCTGGTTGACTTTTTCTTTAATTCCTAGGTTGTTGGAGTTCCATGCAGTTTGGTTTTCTGGCACTTCTGGTTTTTATTGATTTTAGATTGGCTGTTACCCTCCTTTTGGTTGTGCGAGGAAGCGAAGGGTTCCTACCTACACCTCCATCTTGGCTGGAACTTTTTATCTTAGAACTTTTTAAAAATAACCTGAAAAATTGCTGAAATAACTAGTCAACTAAATAAATATTAAAGGTAGATATAATCACATTTTATAACATTACATATAAAATATCAGGCTCTGACTGTGAGTGTTTTATTGTTTTGAGGGCACTGAAGAGCGTTCATGAAAATTCAGACATGTGGTAGGATTTTGTAACACTCATAAACATCTTCAAGATCATAGCCTACCTTTCCCTGAACCTGCATAATTATACATATATTGCCTCACTGTTGACACTCCTCAGATACACTCCCAACATGCTTTTCATCTCTAAGTTCAGGATATTGGTCAGCATTAAATCTGATCTTAAAAAGATATGGTTATACTGGCAATTTTATCTTCTATGATAAATGGACAGTCCTCAAAGGGGGGGAAGTGATTTTTTAAAAATATATTCTATTGATTATGCTATTACAGTTGTCCCAGTCCCCCCCGCTTTATTCCCCTCTGCCCTGCTTTCCACCTCGCACCTGCATCCCCCCACTTAGTTCATGCCCATGGGTTGTGCACCTGAGTTAGACTTCTATTCTCATCCTCTAATCCAATTATGTAGAGTTGTATGAGTCATTCTTCACTGAATTCCTGTAGAATTTCTGCTGGGGACCGATCTGCCTGGCAATTGTAGCTCAACCCTATGGGAAAGCCCATATGAACATGGTGGGATGCAGGATGCCAAATCCAAGGATCGGTTCTCTCATGGGAAATCAGGCCTTCATTATACCTAGGTTGCTTTGTTACTTGCTCTTGGCTAAAACTCTCTCACACTGGATTGAGGCAGCAAATGCTTACTGCATATCTTTAAAGTAAATTCCTGAAGTCTGTGCTAATTCTCCCAAGGATTGAAGTGTAACCAGGCCAATTACTCTTATCATTCCCTTGCATTTGCAATATTCTTTCCTTGTTAATCTGTAAGAAGTAATCTGTAACATCCTTTCCATTGCTATGCGTAAAAAGTAATTACCTAAAGCAAACCCAAGTATAATGAATAAAAACCTTTTTCGATGTATGCTATGAGAAAGCCAATAAAAGTCTGTCAAGGCAAGGGTCGGAGCGCTTTCCGCTTGAAAGAGTGGCTGTGCAGTCCCCCTTTTTCTCCACAGGATTTACATAATCCCTGTGCATTTATTTACAAATAGGCCACAGCATATGGATTCTGCAGGATGGGATCTGCCACAAATTTCTGCTGAGATTCCCTTAGAGGCTGCCTTTCCAACCATCATTCCAGTGTATAGTATACACCCATGTTTTTAGCGCAAACTTCTATGAAAAAAATATTTGATTTTAATTTTTAATTCAATTTTGTATTTATTTGTATTTAGAAATAAAAACCAATTATTGTATGCCAGGGTATTATTTTGCATGCAGATATTATTATTGCTTTCTACAGTTATGCTTTTAATGCATAAACATAAATAAAAGAATTAAAAACATTTATATAGATACGGAATCAGCACTACCCATATATAATGCATATACTTATTTTTCCCTCAAAAACTTAGGCAAAATGGTGTGCATTATTCATGGCAAAGTATGGTACTTAGGGATATGATCTCAGCTAGACAGAACGTGAGATTCTAAGTTCTCTTGATATCAATGCCCTTAACTGGAGCTATCTAGCAGAGATTCCAGTCAGATGAAGAGCCAGTGTAATGTAATATTTTTATTGGCAATCTAGATGAAGGAACTAAAATTATAATCTCATGTTTCTAACTGATGCTAATGTAGGTATGTTCAATAATTGAATTCAGTAGCAACCTGATAAATTATGTAAGAATCATTTAGAAATACAATGAAGTTTAACTGGATTACAATTTAGGACCAAGAACAAACACATCAAATCAAAACAGATAAGAAATATACCTGCAAAAATAGGGGAAAAAGAAATAAAAAGAAATAAAAGAAAGTCATTGTCTACCCCACAGTCATGGTGTTTAAGAGGGGAAAACAGGCTAACAGCAGCTGACTGATTAATAATAGCTGTAACATAAAGAACACGTGTTCCTCTTTACTTAGCAGGTCCTAGTAAGATTATATGTTTTGATGGTTTCATTTGAGAAGTCTGTTGAAAACTTAAGTAAGGACTAGCAAAAAAGACAAATACTAAGTTATTCCTATGAGGAAGTGCTAAAAGAAATGGAAGTATTTACCTTAAAAAGGAGATGACTACAAAGAAAAAGCATTGCCCTCTAAGGCTATTAACAATTACAATGAATTGTTCTTCAACCCTACAGAGGACTGCTGAATATGAGGGATACATAGAAATAACGGCAAAATAATTTGATGTACTATAAGGAAGCCATTTTGATAATAAGGAAATTTTAAAATAATGCAATATCCAAATGGGAGATATTTATAGAACATTTTTCTATATTCCTTTTCCAGGGAAAAATAATGCATTCCCAACACTTGTTCACTTACGCTATTTCACTTCTCAGATATCCACACAGGTTACTAGAAATGTGGGGGTATCTTTTTCACACTTTCAGTGCTTCTGTTCTAGTTCTTCCTATCCTCCCAACCTTGGGTTATTATTAGTCCATTAGTCCACACAGGTAAGGTATAGAGACCTTAGTTAGAAGAATGTATTTGGTAAAGGAACTTTGCAGTTCAAATATAGCACTGGTACAGGGTCACACTTCCCAATCACATATGAGCAAATACTTTCTGGCTGCTCACAAACACATATCTTGAGATTTGTCTCTTCTATTTATAATTGGCTGCTTTCAGGTTTTCTCAAGCTCTGAAGCACTAGATCCTATATCTTGATACCTCTCGTTTTTCTCTACAATTTTTCTTAAGCCTGCCAGGCTCCTTGACTTTTGTTGACCCCTTTCCTTACAAGGTCCTTAAATGACTCCATTTTTATGCACTGCTCAATGTAACCCAAGTATGACATTCAGGCCTATTGGATACTATTGATGCTCCTCTTATATCTTCACAGCACTTCTAGTTCCATCTTGTAGTCTTAAGAACAGTCAAATCCAGAGGCTTTCAAACTTAACTCTTCTCATAATTAATTTCACTCTCCAGTGCTACTAAAATCTTCTTAGTGCCAGCATCTGCCACGCTGCCTGAAGGTTGTATATTTTGGCCACAAGGGCTTTATTGGCTGAGATAGGAAGCTCTGGTAACACCTCTGAAGAAGAATAGCCTTTAACCAAGAATGAACAGGTAGATAAATTGGATTTTGTGAGATAATTCTGAGGAATGCTCTACAGTACCCCCCACCCAAGTTTCCCAGCAGTATCAAGCCCCGGTTGCCCAGAGTGACTCATTAATACACATTATCAGTTTCCTTTGCTTTCGTGCCTCCCATTTTCTGTCTCACTTGTTCCTAAGTAGACTAACAGTAACACATATCTTTACCACAGTGTCTACTTCCAGATAAACCTATCCTGAGATAAGGTATCTCTATATAATTACTGGTGCATTTTCCAAAGAACGTCCATTGTTTTTAAAATAACATCAAAACGAGAGTGCACATCAACATTTGAGTAAAAACAGATAATCCTGGTCTCTGTATATGTGCTGTGCCCACAACCGGTGGCTCACCCTTGGGAAGCAAACTTACCTTGGGAAGATGACACATATTACCCAAAAGAGACACCTCCCAGGCTGAGGCAGTTGTTCCTGGCAGCTGGAAGTGACGTTTGTTACAGAACACTGTGATTCCCTGATCTAGTATGAACAAGACTGGCCATAGAAATAACTTGTAAAGACCTTTTCCTACCAATTTCAGTATAGTGATCAGAAAGATCCGTTACTTTCTTGTCAAGAAAAGAAAGCAAATTACTTTACGTATTTTTTTGTTTGTTTGTTTTGGCTCCTGATCATGCTATGTGACAGCTCAACAGATTCTGCATACAATGAATCCTATCATTTCTGCACACAGGCCAGTTAAAGGTGCTCATTTGCATAAGTTATGACCAAATGCACAAGTAAAAGTATTGTTTGTGACAGTAGATCTGACTTTGAGGATGCATATGCATTTATAAATTTCTAATGGATTTCAACATTGACATTATGGCATTAGAAATAAAACATTCCTTGTAACCAGTCCAGGCATTCCAGATGGTAAAGAGTGTCACAATAATTCAATGGAAGGTAAAGCAAACTTACCCGAATCATCATGACTGAGCACCTGATATCATGAATTGTATCATAGATCTTCTTTGAGATGTCCACAAATTGATTATCGTCAAACACGTCCAAGGAGTTTTTATTTAGGGCTTCCAAGGCGACATTCACTTGTGTTACAAACTCAGGAATTGCTGTTAAAATTGGTAAGAAAGAGAAGATTGTCCTGTTTATATTTTCTGATTTCTGGACTTTTCAGGAAATTGAGGATCACATTTTAAACAAATATTTGATTAATAGAATTTTAATTATATTTTTAATGTAGAGAGACAAAACTTTCTGGCAGGATAATCTTGAATCTCTGAAAAGTAAAAAGAATGACAAAAGAGACATTTTTATGGAAATATTTTAAAAGAGTATATTTCTCCTTTATATCATTTTTGTTTTCAGCTACACCTGGGACCATATAATAATTTCTTATCCTATCTAATATGAGCTCCAAGAAATTCCAAAAGGAACTAATGTGTATGGTTGTAAACATAAGCTTATTTAAAAAAACATATAATGGGAGTTGCTAAATAAAAGAAAATTTAATTAATGGTACTAATTATGTATCATAGAAATAATGAAAATACTATAAACTTTCTTTGGTTAAATACTTTCTATATTAAAATACAATCAAATAAATTAGTAATTTTATATGCATAGTGTTTCTAAAACAACACAACACTGAATGAGTGTAGGATGTATATATCAGTAAGGCCAATCCACAGTTGTCTTTTTAAATTAGGATTTCAAAATAGTCTCAATTTAAAAATCTTCTCCAAGCTTACTTTTAAGGTTAATGATAGTAATATTCATTGATTCTCCACTAGATTTAAGTCACTTTTCTAAGTGCCCACTATGATTAAATCTTAAAACAACCCAACGGCTAATCTGGGCTTAATAGTTGAACAACAAAGACACAGAGAACTCAATAATCCTGCCCAGGGCCACTCTGCTAACATGCAGCACAACAGGGATTAAACTCAGACCGCTGGAATACAGAGTCCACATTCAACTATTACACTAGATCAAAATATATTGAAGAAACCTCTGCCCCATGTGAAGATCGATAAAGATACATGAAAGCAGTAATTCTAAACTTGAAAGATAGAATTATGTTATCAGATACAAAATATTAACAAATATTAATTTTTGCTCCAGAAGATGGTAGCGAGATAGGTGGGAGCTGAACCCACTTGCTCATGCACCCAACGGGGACACCTAGCTGATCTTTCAAGGAACAGAGGACCAGCCAACAGAATTTAAGCTGATACGAAGTTTGAAAGCTAAAGGTAGCAGGGGAAATTTAAAAACAGACAGCAAGGAAATTTTGTGGGCTGACAGGAGGGTCCTCCAGCCCTGCCCGGAGACTGCAGCTGCCACAGCAGCTTTGGAGGAGAGCGGGCCCAGTCATTGTGACTTTACAGCTCCCTCCCCTCCCAAAGCCGCAAATTGCAGACCAACCGGGAAAGACCTGGATGCTTAAAGCCGCTGTGGGGATAAAGACGCAGTAAGAGACGCACAGCTAGTGATGTACCCTGGCTGGAGCTGTGGTCCGCAGCTGGGACAGTAACACCTGGAGATGGGAGAAGAGAAGGGCCGCGACTGGCCGTGACCCAGATACTCTCTGGACTGGTCAGGGAGTTGGTCTGTGTGGAAAGCTGGGTGCTTGTTAGGAACGGCCTGCCGCAAATAAGGGGAATTCACTCAAAAAAGACTCTCAGCTGCTGTGCAAGGACCTCTCACGCACAGCGGCAGGGCCAGAGAAGAAGGAGGAAGGGGGGGCGCAACTTGCTCCCATGAAGGGCGCCTCATCTACTATTAGAAGGGCGGCAGCAGGGGCTCAGAGAGGTAGCAGCACTAGCAGAGACTTAATTCAATAGGGGAATTTAACTACCCTGAAGGGACATTGAGAAGGCGCAGGCCCAGGCCAACAAAGAGGGAGGAGGGGTAAGATTTGGTCGCACTCCATGCACCTCATGGACTAATCACAGGGTTACTCAATGAGGTGGATTAGAGGCGGCAGCCTGATGTGTAACTGCAGTGGACGGTGTGGGCCGCACAACGCTCTGAGCACATGGGCCTGAAACTGGTCACCCATGAGTATCATAGCCCAGACCGAGCCCCCATCCTCACAGAACCACAGGAAAGGGAAAACAAATTGGAGCCCAGTCTCCCTGCCCTCCCCACTCTCGCCTGCAGCAAGCGGGAAGAACAGCAAAAGCAGCTTGGCAGGTTTAAAGTCAGCAGGCGGCTTTCTTTTCAAGTGTAAGACAAAAAGACCTGGAGCTGTGAGAAGACCAAAGACAGATCCTGACACCAACAGCTGAGACAAATTTCACTAAGAACTTGCATTTTTTGTGTTGCTATTTTATTTTTTATTTTCTTTATTTCTCTTCTCTCCATTTTTTTTGGTTCTGTCTGATTTCATTGTTTGGTTGGTTTTCTTTACTCTCCCTTTCATAGTGCACTTTAATTTGTCTTCTTTCACTTCACTAGTATTCTAATAACACACTACTCTTGATCTTTTACTTTTTATTCTTTTTATTCAGATTATGTATTTCTAATCATGTTATTGTTATTCCAAACCCCACACATCACCTTTTCCTGGTCTTAATCCATTTCGCCATCTTCCTGAGCTTTATTACTATTGTGGTTAACTTTATTCTCTCTCACACTATGCCAAGTTTCTATCCCTTACTGTCACTGTACCTCACCATCTAACCTCGCATAAGTGCTCCCCTTTCTAAAGTCTGCTCATATTCTTTTTTTCCTGCTAATAAGAGTCTTATCTCTTTTTTTACCTTTTCTAAAAGTGCCTAGTTGGGTGAAGTATCACACTTATTGCTGTACTTCTCCAAAGGACCTCCTGTCTGTTCTCTACTTGTTAGTACTTTAAATCCCATAGAATACCCTCTCTCCATCTTACTCCATTTTACCTTTGCCCTGCCCCTGATCACTTATAAGACAACGTGGGAGTTATGAGTACCAGTAAACCTGCTGGAGGGGAGAACTCATCAACAAAGGAGCCACCAACAGGTAAAGCCCAAGTACAATAAGAGAACCCACATAAACAGAAGAAAGGACAACTCTCGAGCATCTAGACAAGGAGATCAAAGGGACTATACCACTGAGTCCCACAGAATTCTTGCCACAGAAGTTCACCCCACAAAGATAGCTGGCAAAGCAGAGCATCAGGAATCACAAAAACAAACAAAAAGAGTTACCTAAAATGGGGAGACAAAGAAGAACCCAATCAAAAGAAATGGAAGACTCTCCAATAAAAGAAATAAATGAAATGGAGGAAGCAAA
>PVJI01008996.1:0-67865 GCA_004026765.1 Micronycteris hirsuta
AGCTTTCTTTCGAGAAATTAGCTGATAGTCTTATGGGAACTCCTTTGTAGGTAACTGTCTCCTTTTCTCTTGTTGCTTTAAGATTCTCTCCTTGTCGTTAATCTTGGGTAACTTAATGATGATGTGCCTTCGTGTGTCCTCTTTGGGTCCAACTTCTTTGATACTCTCTGGACTTCCTGGACTTCCTGGAAGTCTATTTTCTTTACCAGATTGGGGAAGTTTTCCTTCGTTATTTGTTCAAATACATTTTCGACTTCTTGCTCTTGTTCTTCTCCTTCTGGCACCTTATGATTCAGATATTGGAATGTTTAAAGTTGTCCCAGCGGTTCCTAAGCCTCTCCTCATTTTTTTGAATTCTGTTCTTGTTGAATGTTTATTTCTTCCTACTCTTCAAAATCATCGATTTGAGTCCCAGTTTCCTTCTGGACACTGTTGGTTCCCCGTATATTTTCCTTTACTTCACTTTTTATAGCCTTCAGTTTTTCCTCTATTTTGCAACCATACTCAACCATTTCTGTGAACATCTCAATTACCGGTGTTTTAAACTCTGCATCAGATAGGTTGTCAATCTCCTCATCACTTAGCTCTTTTTCTGGAGTTTTGATCTCTTCTTTCATTTGAGCCATATTTCTTTGTCTCAGCGCACCTGTTATGTTGTAAGGGGGTGAAGACTTAGGTATTTGTCAAGCCAGGGAAACCCTCTTTACTGCATGGTGGCATTGTATATGGGGGAAGGGTCAGAGAGGGAACAATGCTGGTAGCTCACTCTGCTTTAGCCCCACTTTCCAATGAACTCTCCTGTGACATTAGGAGTTTCTCCCACCTTCAATATTTTACAACCCCTACGGTATTTTATGGCTAGATGTTTTTAGTCTTCAGTTTCTCCACCAGCCAGCCTCCGCCTCACCAATGCCATCTGCCACCTTCCCACAGGTCTTCTCCACCCGGCTGCCTGTCTCTGCCCCTACTACCTACCAGTCTGGATGAATGTTTATTTAACTCCTCAATTGTCAGTGTTTCATGCCGTTCAATTTTCTGAAAGTTCAGGTTGTTTATTGTTTTTAAATTGATTATCTTTCTTTTCTTTTTTTGCTTTGTCATATGTAACATTATCATCTTTTTATTTTATTTATTTATTTTATTGTTGTTCAAGTGCAGTTGTCTCCATTTTTACCCTGCCCCACCCATCCCTACCTCCTACCCTCGAACCTACCCCTTTGGCTTTGTCCAGGTGTCCTTTATACATGTTCCTTGATGGCCATTCCCCTATTATCCCCTATTATCTTTCTCCCCCTCCTCTCTGATTATGATAGGTTTGTTCTTTATTTTGATTTATTTTGGTTGTGCTAGGAAGTGAAGCATTTCTACTCATGCTTCCATCTTGGATGGAACTTGGTTCTCCAAATAAATATAATTTAGGCATTTACTGAATGCTGAAAAGTTTAATGTGGATGCAGAACAGAATATAATGTCTTACTTATGTAGCTTTTACAAAAAATAGCATGTCAAACATAATTTTAATATTTTAATAAAAAATTTCAGATGAAAATAAAGTAAGAATAACTTGCTGATATACTTTAAAAAGAACTCAGATTAGTTTCACTATAAAATTTTATTGACTAAGTTATATTTAAGTGTCTGAAAATGTCTTCTGAATTGCTTTACTCCAAGAAATGTGTTTAACCAGATCTTTGGACAGGAAATAATGACCTTGACCATAAGCTTCAGTAATCTGAATGGGTGGCTTATAGCCTTCAAGGCAAGGCATATGCATACTTGTGTTCCTTTCATCTCAATGGGAATCCTGTGTTACCAATAGAATTTAGAGTTTGTCTAGAATATTTTCACCAGAAAAATGTCATAAAGTTTCTTGTAGGCAATTTCTTTAATTAAAGTTAAGACATTGTCTTGTTCTAAACTTTTGAAGTTGAAATCATTTACTTGTAAGCTGATTTATTTAATGTGAAGAAGTAAAATGAGAAACTTTAGTTATTTATGATTGGTAATTCATGTCATAAAATATTTGTCCTAATACCTAAAATTAAAAACATCAGAGGATTCCTGTAATCAGTGTGGAAGTGAAGTTAAAAGGTATTATAACAGAAAATTATCAGTTAGATCTCTGTGCATTATATATATAATAGTTGTTGATAGCTATAAATCACCTCTTAAAGTGACAGAAATGGATAAAAGACCTTCCTATTAAAAGGTTTTCTTCATATTAATAAGCCAAGCCATAAATTATATATATATATATATATATATATATAAATCTACATCTGAAATAAAATATACATATTTAGATATAACAAAATTATTTATTGGAGTGACTAGTTAATAAGATTGTATAGGTTTCAAGTGTACATTTCTATAATAATATTAATTCTATGGTAAAAATTTTGGAATGTTGGTGATGTATTAAATTTCACACTGATTTAATATCATCACACTAAAATACTTAAAGAATTAGTTTCAGCCTGAATGTCCTCTTGGATACAATAAAATTATTAAAAATACTTTAAATTTGGAAATTGCTCTTGAGAAGATTATGCACTATTGAAAGTTGTGTTAATAGTGTTAAGACATTAGGATCAAAACACAGAGGATGCTGATTCACTATTAAATTGCTGATAAATTGAGGTAAATTTGGTCTGATATGTCAGGATATAGTCATGTTAATATTTAATGTATTATGAAGTATCACTTATAAATTGATAATATAATTTGATAATGTCCAAAGCTTCTAATTGTGCCCTTCATAAATATTGGTGCATGTAAATTTTTATTCTGATGTTTAATAGTGAATTTACAATGAGGAATTAATGTTACTGTGAGAAAGGGGGAAATATGAAGTGAGGTCAGGGGAAGTAATAAAATTGAAAAAAGGAATAAATAATCTAGGAAAGAAAAAGAATTAACAAATTGCTTTGGACTTTTAAATTTACATTTGAGACTACTAGAGAAGAGTATTTACCTTTGAGGGAGAAAATGGGAAGACGTAGGTAGATTTATGGAAAACAAAAGTACTTGTTATTTCTTGGCTAATTGATTTCAAAATAATAGCAAGATTAAGTGAGAAGATGAACAAGCATATGCTTGGAATATTTATCTGATCATAAACAATTATACTATTCTCATACCATGAAATTTTTCCTTTATCAGAAAGAAAGAACAATAATAATAATTGCCCTGGCTGGTGTAGCTCAGTGGATTGAGCGCGGGCTGGGAACCAGAGGGTCCCGGTTCGATTCCCTGTCAGGGCACATGCCTGGGTTGCGGGCCAGGTCCCCGGTGAGGGCCATGTGAGAGGCAACCATACATTGCTGTTTCTCTCCCTCTCTTTCTCCCTCCCTTCCCCTCTCTCTAAAATAAATAAATAAATAAAATTAAAAAATCTTAAAAAAAAAGAAAGAACAATAATAATAATATCTACAAACTTAATCATTACTGTTTCAAAGTGCTCAACTTTCTTTCAAAATACAATTAGTTACTCTCCAGGACTTCTGAAAATATCACATGTTTAGCAGTGAAAATGATTAATATGAAACTAAAATTGCATTTTTCTTTCAGCTTACATCCTGTGTTTACTGACAACTTTCCAAAGCAGGTGTTCAGGTCTGCTTTACATGTGGTACTCTGTGCGGTACACACAGAGTAACTGGGAGGTCTCAGTGCTTACCTGTGTCCCAGGGAGAGATGGACAAGATGAGACTCATTCCTCTTCCCACTCTCATGATATGTGTTTCCCAATAGGATTCTCAGGGTACAATCAGCCCATGAGAACAAACAAAGTAAAGCAAAACATGGGGCTAAAAGAAAGAACAGTGCAGACAACAGGCCAGGGAGAGATATGGCGGCTCTGAGTCTCCATAGCAATGGTGTGAGTAGAAAAGTTACAAATGATCTTCCAACATGTAAATACTGATGCCTAATTTTTAGAGTAGGTGTCTGACTTTGGGTGTCTGCATTCTCTCTCTGAGATTTTTCTTTAAGTTAAAATGGAAATGTTAATACCCACCCAATATGGTTTTCTTGAAGAGAAGATCATATGCACATTTTAGGCACAGTGACTAACAAATATTGAAAGCTCCATGATAAATCGTCTTTCCTAACCTTTTTATACTACCAACTAAACTTATGCTTTTTCTTTTATCTCAAAACCAGTCTCAGTCTAGAAATAGAAACCCTTATACATTGTCTCCTGTACCCTTCACAATTCAACATCTCCTGTAAATAAATGATAACAAAATATATTGTATCCTTCAGTGGGAAAACTGATCTCCATCACTGATTAAGTATAATTCCAAATCCATGGGTTGACACCACTTGGGCTTAAATCTTGACTACATTTATGGTAATTTAATCTTATGAACTATCAGTATAGCAGTTTTATTGAGCTACTTCCTCAATTACTAAAGGAGTTTGGAGAATCAAGCAAAATGGAAAAAGGACCTATGGAAATGGACAACAGTGTAGTGATTGCAGGTTGGGGGGAAGGGATGTAAGGGATTCCCCTTATGCAAAAAAATGATAATGCAAAAAATAAAATAAAAATAAATTTTAAAGTAATTTTAAAAAGGGGCTTAATAATATACGAGGTCTGTCTGGAAAAAGTCCGGCTATTGTTAATATAACGAGAACAGTTTGTGTGACATTAATGTAACCTGGCAACCAAGAAGAGTGGACTGGAATATGCATGCATGAACAGTCAGTCAGGGTGGTACATGCCATTGAGTGAGCGTGTGTACGGTGTGGCTGTGCATTAAAAATGACTGAATGAGTAGAGCAATGAATCTGTGTCAAATTTTGCATTAAGCTTGAACATTCCTCCTCAGAAACTATTCAGATGACTAAGAAGGCCATAGCTATGGGCAAATGGTGATTGACTGCTTCATCATGACAATGTTCCCACTCATGTATCACATCTCATGCAGTTTTTTTTGTGAAACAACAAATCACCCAGCTGACTCAGGCCTCCTAAAGTCCAGATTTGGTACTTCGTGACTTCTGGCTTTTCCCAAAACTAAAATCAACTTTGAAAAGGAAGAGATTTCAGACCACCGATGAGATTCAGTAAAATATAATGGGGCAGCTGATGGCAATTGGGAGAACTGTGTGAGGTCCCAAGGTGCTTACTTTGTTTTTTTGTTTTGTTTTTTTAAAACATTTTATTTATTTATTTTTAGACAGAAGGGAAAGGAGGGAGAAAAAGAGGAAGAGAAACATCAATGTGTGGTTGCCGCTCACATGGCCCCCACTGGGGACCTGGCCTGCAACCCAAGTGTGTGCCCTGACTGGGAATCGAACCAGTGATCCTTCAGTTCGCAGCCCGCACTCAGTCCACTGAGCTACACCAGGCAGGGCAAAGATTTTATTTTTATTTATTTTTAGAGACAGGGGAAGGAGAAAGAGAGGGAGAGAAACATCAATGTGTGGTTCCTCTTGCGCACCCCCTACTGGGGACCTGGCCTGGTCTCTTGACGGGGAATCAAACCGGCAACACTTTGGTTCACAGGCCAGCACTTGATCCACTGAGCCACACCAGCCAGGGCCCAAGGTGCCTACTTTGAAGTGGACTGCGCCGTCATTATCCTATGAACAATGGTTCTTGTATCTTGTATCTTCTTCAATAAATGTCTCTATTTTTCATATTATATGGCTGGATAACTTCTGGACAGGTATCATATGTTTTATGTTTTTATCTAATAAGATAAAATCAATTAATGAAGAAGAAGCATTTAGCAGAAAGCCTGGCATACTTTAAATCTGAAATAAATCTTCTCTCTAATTTTGCAAGTTAAGCAAGAGAAAATGGAGTCACGAAGTCACATTTCATAGAGACTCATGTCCACTCCCAAAATGAGGTGCTCTAGATTTAGGGTGTAATTCATAAAATATCTTAAGTAGTATGTTTTAAGCCTAGCCACGGATTTCTGTAGTCTGTGAAAGGGAATCTCCATCACATTCTCTCAACTTTGGAGAAGTTTTTTTTTTTTAATTTTATCATGTTTGAGTATATATTTGTATATCAGGAAACCATTATGAACAAAGAACTCACAGAAATTAGCCTCAAATTCATCATGCCAGATACTTGCAAAGATTTCTCAGTGCAATTATGGGAAACTGATTTTTACAAATCTAGTTAAAGTGGCTGTTCCCAGACAACTTCAAGTGACCAGGTGAAACCCTATCCAGTATAATCTGTATTAGGTGTTTGTTTACTATCACTATTGTTTTATTTTATTTATTCTGCTTATTGACATAAAAATAGCACACTCAGATTTTTATAAAATTTGTTAAAGATGAAATGATTTTTGTGAATTGTGAAAATAAAGATATATGTTAGATTTATTGAAAATATAGCAACCCTCTATATTTCAGGATAATCAGAGTTGTGAACAGTCAGACCTATGAACAATATTTGAATGTTAGATAAAGTTTGAAAATATGAAAGTTTATATTTAAAATAATTCAGTTTTGTTATTTTACATGCATTTTAAACTGGCATCCTGTTCAAATATTCTACACTTACTATTAAAACCTAACTGAAATTTCGTTTGTGAGCCCTATGTCAACAAAATAAGTATGTTGGTCTCCAAAAGAAATGGGCTGTAACTAAGTCTGTATGTTTGGTTTGATGGATATAATTCACATTCACTAAAATGAGAAGTATTCATGGAAAATACAAAATCATTATTTGCTGTAAAAATAACTTTTTCTCTCCAAAACAAGGCACATACCACCTTCAAAATTTGCTTCTATGTTACGGTTCCTGTTTTTCTAATTCTAATCTCAAAATTACCTTATGCAGATTTCTAAATATATTTTTTTAATATTTTGGTAACTTTTATCATTTATTTGAATGGCCTTGGCTTTGTCATAGTTTATATGTTGAAAAATCTACTTTGCAATATTTCTCCAATAAATTGGTGAGCTCTTGGGAGACTGAAGATGCAAGTATTGACATTAGGCAGCTGACGTGAAAGGACCAGATGTCACATGAGGCCGGAGTGGGGATGAGTAATATAATCCTTATGTCAACATGAAGTAAATAAACATTCTGAAGAAAATGTGTGAACCTTCTCCAGTGAGTAATTAGATGGCGACATTTTGATTCTAGATAAGCTGACAAGGTAGCTAGCAAGCCCCAAACCACGTAGAGCTTTTCAATGTCTCCCTCTTAAATATGAGTGAACAGAGTTCCAGCATCACAAGGGAAGCTTCTAACTCAAGGCAGAGAACTAAAAAGAAATAAATATTTTAAAGGGAACGTTGAAGACTATAGAGAGATACATATAACCTGAGTAATAGCAGTTTAAAAAAGAGAACAAAATTTTTTGCTGGGGATGAAATTACTTTTTAAATATTTTTCTAAAACAAAATGGCATTTAATTTGTGGGTGGAGGGTATGGTGATGGCAAAATTTTTTATTCTGTTGAAATTTAGAGAGCATTGTAGATGAAACACAGTTTTACATTTAGCAGAGATAAAAAAAAATTAGTGTGCAAAGCTTAAGAATCAGAAGGATTTCTGAGTCCACAATAGCAAAACTAAAAAGCAAAAGAAATTGGGGAAAGTGCTTTAAACTAGTAAGTTAAAATAGTCTGCAAACTAGAATATTGACCCAGTAATGCGGCACTCAATTATGAGGGTGGAATAGATATTGCTAGAGACGCAAGGTTTGAGAAATAAGTGGAGTTTCCATTATTCTTCTCTCAGAAGATGCTGAAGTGTTTCAAGAAAACAAAAACAAAACAAGTAAATAAATGAAGAAATAGTAAAATCAAATATCTAGGAAAGAGGATAGTCAACACATAGAAAATGCAAGGGGAACTCCAAAATGAGGACTGTGCAGACATCTAGAGAACAATGTGAGAGAACTCCAGAATCCAGGAAATCCTTGGGAAAATGACAAGATAACTGATGGATTATTTGATCAACTTGATTTTGGGGAACATTATATTATCAAATTGGTTTGTAGAGTTTATAAATTGTGGGATAGTTAAACCAAAGATTTTAAGAAAAGTAAGTAAATTTTAGAGTCAATTATTAACCCCAGGAAAATGCAAAATATATACAAAAAAGAAACTCTACCCATGATATGCCACTTAGAACAGCAGATTGTAATATTTTTAAAGTCAGAAAAAGCAAAACAACAAATATGTATTTATTCAAATTTGCAATGGGCTGAGTGTTGTAGTGATTGCCAAGTGCTGAGATAATCGATAAAATGCTGAATCAGGAGATATCAAAATGCTAATAATAGTATTAGAAATACCAAGAAATACACACTGGATATAGTTAAAAAGTTTTAAAGTTGTTTACTCTCCACTGAAAAATTGGTAAGTATGGCAGTAGTGACCAGGGATCGTTGGTGTCATATTGTTAATATCTTTATAAACTATTATTACTTATATTATTTATACCATGTGTGTATAAGTAATTAGGTAAATATAATATTTTAAGTTAATAATGGCAAAATATTGAACAAATGTAAAAATATTTATAAATTTAAGTTAATAACAAAAATAGGTTATAATCACAGTTTAATGAATTGTCATATTTGCTCTCCTTTTCTCCTTATTGTTAAAATGAAAATGAAATCACAGAAAAATAAAGAGATGCAATGATAACAGTCCTGGAAGTTAAGGGTGCAACATTTATGAATCTTTGAAATGAATTTCCACTAACTTAAATGTGGAAGGAGCCAAATTTCAAAATCCGTAACAGCCCAGTCATAGACCACAGAAGTACAAAAAGAAAGAAAATAAGTTAACAAGTAGGGCCAGGTTCAACAGTAATGCCAATGTTGAATCAGTGTCTTTGAGGTTGAGCCATGCTGAGATAGGTTGTCACACATCTCAGTATTTCTCTGGCAGATGAACATTCAGCATTATAAACTGGGATGTAATGGCAAGGGCAGTAGACATTAAAAGTACAATAGGAAGAGTACATACTCTATAGGGATTACTGAACATTATGTTTTTAATACATGCTTCAGGAGCAAAAGACAAGCTCTGAATATTTCCAGAGCTTGGAATGTAGCTTGGTATTTAGGAATATAACACAATAATTAATAAACAATAATACAAGAATAAAGTTGTATACTCACAATGGTAAATCTATTTTTTTAAGATTTTATTTATTTTTAGAGAGGGAATGGAGGGAAATAGAGAGAGAAACATCAATGTGTGGTTGCTTCTCAAGTTCCCCTTACTGGGGACCTGGCCCACAACCCAGGCATGTGTCCTGACTGGGAATCAAACTGGAGACCCTCTGGTTCACAGGCTGGCACTCAATCCACTGAGCCACATGAGACAGGTCTATAAACCTATTTTTGCCCCACCATATATTCACTTTTTTATAGGCAGAAAATTGCCTCAGTCTATCAGAATTACAGAAGATGATCACCTGGAATTTTTACTAGCAGATGCTCATTTTCTTGTACTCTAGATTAATATCTGAAAGGAGAAGGATAGAAATAGTGGTAGGTGAAGCATGAATTGTTGGAAAAGAGGAGGAGAGAAATAAAAATGCTAATAAAGGCACAAATGTGGACTCTATTAATTTTGGCTAAAAACTCTGAAAGAAATCAACATAAACAATGACAAACATAGATGAGCCTGAATATATTAAGGACTCAATAATGTATAAGAAAGACCATTATGAAGATATATAGAAATGAATAGTTGGGAAAAATATATACTATAGCAGATCTTTCCAGTAGGTCTATTTATGTTCTTACTTACACAACAGCCCTTTAATGAGTATCTATTATGTGCTAGGAATGGTTCTTGGAGCTGGAGATAGTGACCAAAACAGACAGAAACCCATGACTTCATGGAAAATATTTCCAAGTGTGTTGTAAATGGACAATAACAAAGATATGTAAGAAAATACATAATATGCCAGTTGGTTGTAGATGCTAAGGAGTTTATAGAAAGAGTAGGAAAATTTTAAATGTCAGGGAAGAATAGTTTTGAAATTTTAAATAGGGCATCAGGAAAGACTCCACTGTGTGAGTAACTTTTAAATAAATAAAAGTTTTCAGATGTCTTGGAGTAAAACTTTGCATGTAGTAAAAATAGTAAGTGCAAAACCTTGGGATCATAAGTGTTGCCTGGCTTGTGAGAGGAGCAGCTTGGAGACCAGGGTGGCAGGGAGAGGTAAAGAGAAGGTGAATCGAGGAGCTGCTCAGGAGGTAGATCACACAGGACCTTCTGAGACATGAGAAGTATTTAGTCATTACTGTCAGTGTCATGAGGATCTTTGGCGGAGCTTGAGCTCAGGTTTTTTTTTCAAAAGGATTATTCTAGCATCTGTGTAGAGACTAGAAGATACAAGGAGCCCATTTTTAATGCTGTTGATAGTACCTTGGGCCAAAGCTATGGCAATAGGGCGGTAAATATGGTCAACTTCTAATATATTTTGAAGATTGAACTGAAAAAGTGTTTCTTGAGAGGTTGAATGTGAAGTAATGGGGAAAATAGAGAAATAAAAGGTATAGCCTGAGGAATTAAAATAACACAGTTGCCATTCACTGAGATGTATGGGATTGTGGCAGAAGAGGGATTGGGGGGAATATCAATAGCCAAGGTTTAGACATTTTAAGTTCAAGATGACTGATAGGTAGAGACTAAAGTGGAGATGCCAATAGGAAATTAAATATATGAATCTGGAGACAGGGCGAAGCCTGGGGCTGGCTATGGAGTAAATTAAAATATTAGGATATATAAATTCTGTGAAAACATAAAAATTATATAAACAATTTTCTGTATAACATACACTCTAAAATAATAACATTTACAAGATAAGCAATTGATAAAAGAATGCAGACAACTCAATTTTTCAAAATGGGTAAGATTTTTGAATAGGCAGTTGACAAAAGACCAAACATAAAACTATGCACAATATCATTAGCTATCCAAGAAGTTAAAACTGTGATGCTAGAGCAATCACTATCCACCCAAGCAGACTGATGTACCTAGGCCTGGTGAGACTGAGAAAGAACTAGAACTATCATTCACTGATGTTGGGAGTGAAAATGATACAGTGTATACAACCATTCTACAACACTGCTTGTTATTATGCAAGAGATCGAATATATAAATGGCCAATTAATTTCACTCTTAAATGTATACCAAACTGAGTTATTACATGAACAAAAGACATACACAAGAATAATTGCAACAGCATTGTTTGTAATAGTCTTGAAGAACCAATTGTCCATTTACAGCAAAATAAATATAATTCAATACGTATAGCAGTGGAACAATCTGAGCTACTGCTACATATAAAACATAACACTGATAAAACTCACGAACAAACCTGAGTGAAATAATCATAACACTGAAGAACATATAACACATGATTGTATTCACATAAAGCCCCCAAACAAGGAAAATTGGTGTATGGCATTAGAAATCACTTGAGTATTTACATTTTGGGAAAAAGAAGGGGTAGCAATTAGGAGAGCCCATGAATATGGATGTGGCTGTTGAGGTGCTGATAATACTCTATTTTATGGCCAGAGGTATTGTTTATGTTGTGATAATTCACTGAACTTATACCTTATTTATATACTGTTTTTTCTTTGTATAGTATTCTATAAAAGTGCTTATGTCAAAATATAGAAAGGGAGGAAAGAAGAATTTTAGAAAGAAAGAGTTGGTGATCACATGAGATTTCTTACAGGTTACAGATGCTGACAATATTCTGTTTTGATGTAAATAGTGGATACACCAAAGTGCCCTTTATAATTTTTGGCAATTCTTTAAGCACTATATTTATGGTTTATGCCTCTTATGGACCTACGTTATATAGCAACATTTTAGAAAAAAATTTTAAAAGTTCATGTTACTTTAAAACTTATGTCTTACAAACTAATCAATTTTCAAGATAACCTCTAAATAAAATTATTTAAGTAAAGTACAGTCATAATGAGGCTACTTATCTCAAATCTAGCATGTGGAAGTCAAATTGTTATAATGTAGAGCATAAAATCATTTAAGATTTTTGGGAGGTGATGTAATTTTTTTCTCACATCAAAGAAAGAGGTTCACTGTAGACTCACATTTTTTTTAGAGTGAAGGATGAGGTGTTTATATTTTTATTTTACAAATTATATTTTATTGATTATTCTATTATAGTTTTCCCAATTTTCCCCCTTTGCTTCATTCCACCCAGGACCTAACACTTTGTCAAGCAATCTCCATACCATTCATTGTTCATGCCCATGGGCCATGTGTATAAGTGCTTTGTCTACTCCATTTCCCATACTGCACTTTACATCCCCACGGCTCCTGTAACTACCTGTTTGTACTTCTTAATCTCTTCGCATCTTCATCCACTCCCCCACACCTAACTCCCATCTGGCAACCATGAAAACCCTCTCCATATCCATAATTCTGTCTTTGTTCTTATATGCTTAGTTTGTTTTTTTTAATTCAATTATTGATAGATATGTATTTATTGCTATTTTATTGTTCATAGTTTTGATATTCTTTTTCTTAAATAAGTCCCTTTAACATTTCATATAATAATAGTTTGGCAATGATGAACTCCTTTAGTTTTTTCTTGTCTAGGAAGTTCTTTATCTGCCCTTCAAATATAAATGATAGCTTTGCTGGGCACACCAATTATGGATGTAGATCCCTGCTTTTCATGACTTTGAATATTTCTTGCCAATCACTTTTGGCCTGCAAAGTTTCTTTTGAGAAATCAGCTGATAATCTTGTGGGAACTGCACTGCAGGTAACGAACTTCTTTTCTCTTGCTGCTTTTAAGATCTCCCTTTATCTTTAACTTTTGGCATTTTAATTATGATGTGTTTTGGAGTGGTCCTCTTTGCATCCATCTTGTTTGGGACTCTCTGTGCTTCCTGGACTTGTATGTCTTTTTCCTTCACCAAATTAGGGTAGTTTTCTTTCATTATTTTTTCAAATAGATTTCCCATCTCTTGCTTTTTCTCTTCTCTTTATGGCACCCTACGATGCAAACATTGCAATGCTTTACAATCCTATAGGCTGCTTACACTATCCTCAATTTTTTGGATTCTCTTTTCTTCTTTTTGTTCTGATTTGTTATTTTTTGCTTCTTTATTTTCCAAATTATTGATTTTATTCTCAGCTTAATTCTCTCTACTGTTTTTTCCTTGTAAATTGTTTTTTTTATTTCAATTAGTGTATCCTTCATTTCTGACTGGATCTTTTTTATGTTACTAAGGTCCTCACTAAATTCCTTGAGAATGCTTATAACCAGTGTTCTGAACTCTACATCTGATCTTATCTCCCTTTTGTTTAGTTCTTTTTCTGGAGTTTTGATCTGTTCTTTCATTTGGGCCATATTTCTTTGTCTCTTCATTTTGGAAGCCTCTCTGCATTTGTTTCTATGTATTAGGTAGGGATACTATGACTCCCTGTATTGGTAGCGTGGCCTAATGCAGTAGGTGTCCTATAGGGTACAGTGGAACAGCCTCTGTTATCACTCAGGCTGGGTACTTGTGGTTTGTCCTTCATATGGACTGAGTACATCCTCCTCCTGTAGTTGAGCTTTGATTGCTTTTGTCAGATCAATAGGAGGGATTTACCCAGTCCAGTCAGCTTCAAGGACTGGCTGTGACCACTGACTAATTTTTTGTGTTGTTTTGTTTTGCTTTTGATATCATAACCAAATGCCATCACCAAACAATAATGTCAGGGAGCTTTTTCCCTATGTTGCCTTCTAGGAGTCTTATGGTTTCAGGTTTTATATTTAAATAACTAATTTCCAGTTAATTTTTGTGTATTGTGTAATGTAATGATCTAAAAAGAAAAATAGGTTTGCCTTTGTAGAGTTGTAGAAGGAAGATGTAGAAGTAGAGGGAAGAGACCTGCCTAGATCTACTGAAGATACTTGGAGCTTTTCCATTTTTACTCTCCCCATTCTGTAAATTCTCCTAAAATCTTCAACAAGAAACTTAAAAAAAATTCATCAAAATCTACTTTATATAAAGCAAAACCCTCCGATGTAGTTTTTGACAAGCATAACAGCAATTAACTGGGGTGATTATGGGTGGTGACAAGTATCAACCAGCAAATGATTAGGAAAAAATAAGATCAATTCTTCTTTTTCAACTAAAGGTGATGAGAAGCCAAATAGGAACACAGTTGACATAGAGCTAACGGCATCTATCAGTTCTTAAGAGTTTTGTTTATGAAATTAAAACAATCATAGAATATGATTGTTTACTTGTGTTGTTTTGAATAGCTGCTTTTATTTCATAGATGAATTATAATATTATAACTGTGGTAATTTCTCAGCCTTGGCTTTTTGTGTTAGGATGACCCTCAAAAACAATAAATTAAATATGACTTTAAATAAAAATATTTTCAAATTTAAATAAAAGGAAAAGACTGGACCTGAATGCTCATTTTTTAAAAAAGTAATAGGTACTAAATGTCAGGACAAAAATAGTCAAGATGAAAATGGTGTATGTTGTAAACACTTCTGGAAAGTTTTCTGTATGTAATTTTAAATAGGGAAACACTGACATTCACAATAACAAATTACATTCAAGTCTCCTAAGTAGTTTTACATGTTATACCATGTTGGCCCTAATTTGCAACTGCCATAAATGGATATTGACTTATGTAACTGACATAAAATTAGGGATAAAAATAGAATTATATGCCAGTTAGCACAGATATTTATTGAAACTTCTGGTATGATGGAGTTAACTTTAAGCTGGTATATCCTGAATGTCCTTTTAAGCCTAGAATTAATAGCTAGGGAATATGTGTAGTTGCTACTGTGATTTATAAATACAGATTTTTAAATTTATTTGAGCCAAAGTATGATAGTGATTATATGGATTAGGAAGTCCTCTATATACAGAAGAGTTATTGAATATTTTTTACTGTAACTTCAAACTTTTGCCACAAACCTTTCTTTCTTGGAAACCTCTCTAATTGGGAAAGGTATTCTAGAAGTCATGTCTATTTATTCTAACTGGACAGTTTCCATAGTCTGCCGGTGTCAATGACAATCACTGCCAGTCTTTCCACTAGTGAGAGGTGTGGGAAGATGGTAGGAATCAGATAACAGTTTGTTCAATGTGAAATGCCAGACTATGGTCAGGTATCTTGCCTGATGATTTTCACATACAAGTTTTATTTGTTTTAGAATCAGACTATACTGGTTGTTTTATGTCAAAGGATGAAGTCAATGTCACAAAAATAAACAGTATATATGTGATAAGCTGTGGTGTCACTAAAAGTCAAATATAAACAAATAATAAAGCAACAATTAAACACAGCTCCTCTACCAAACCACCTCAATATTTATTCACCTACCCCTTCAATACAAATGTGCCTGCATGTATACACAAATCAGAGGTGCCAAAACTAACATACATATTATGAACATTTCATCTTACCTATTCTGAGTTTCTTCCTTTTCTGTACTGATTCTGTGACTCCTATTTTCTAAAATAGAGAGAATTAGACACAGATAGTCAGAAGGTAGACAACTAAAGATCCTAGTGCTTAGAAGCACATCTGCAAGATTTTTTTGTAAAGAAAATAATGCAGGTTCTTTTTAGTGAAAGAAAAATAAATTCAGTTACAAATTGAGTTAAAATAGCTCCAAATCAGAAAGTAATCCCAAGACAATTCAACTTCATAGTTACAAGAATATTTGGAAATTGAAGAAATTTCACTTTAAATTTATCAAAAAATAGTGTTTTGTTAGAGGCTGGAACAGTCCAGAATGTAATCAATAATATTTGTACTAACTAGGCATGGTATCGAATGGGCGCTAGACTTGGGGTGATTACTATAAGGTTTAAAAACATCTCATCACTATGTTGTACACCTAAAATTAATAAAATATTGTATTTCAATTGAAAATTAGTTGTGTAGTAATAAGTAAGCTATTTGACAACCTCTGCATCCAGGAAGACATCTTTAGCAGAATTTCATGTTATCCACTTACACTTGCAAAAACTGAAGGAAATAAAAAAAGAAATGTATTTGTGAAATCTATTTATCACTGAGTTAGTTTACATAATAATTAATCTCTAAAACTATTATTAAACTAATATCTAGATATGATATATCTCCACAACACTGAGATCCACTATAAATATTAGAAAATATTATAGAATATATTGTACTTTGTGGAAATTAGAATAAAGAATCACATTATGGCAAAAAATCTTCTCCATCATTACTTGTGTGTGTGTTTTACTGACCCAATTGATAAGAATAACAGAATTAGACACTTTACAACACTCAGCTTCTAGATTTGTTAGCACAAAAGCAAATATATACAATTATTTAGCAAAAAAATATATCTATCAATTTAAAACATAACTTTAAGGAAGAAATCTGAGAATTAGAGAACTATTCAAAATTCAAGTGACTCAGATAATTAAACAGAGAGTATTCTCTAGACACTTACATCCTGAGTATTTGCCTTTATGATCTGCTGAACTTGCATTTTGTTCTGCACTAACAATGTGCTTCATCACATTTTTACATGAAGTCTAATCTTCACCTTGGAGTTTGGGGTGATTTTAACAAATTAAATGGAAATGAAAATAGGTTAAACATTTCATATTTTATTCCTTTAGCTCAAGGAAAATTTGTTCTCATCAAAATAGTCTATTCAGACGTTCTCCTGAAAGAACTGAATCAAAGTGACCACTTAAAATGTTAGACCGTGTCCCCGCTGCAGGTCAAAATATCAATGATTTTAATCAGCTGCATGCTTTCCTTCTGCTACCTGCTAACTTTTGTACTTTGAACCCATGAGTTAGTCCATGAAATATTAAAATGTAACAAATGACTTCCCCAAATATGCAGTTTTCAAAAGTCAAAAATTATTGGGTAGAAACACTTATTTTTTAAATGCAATTTCCTTTTCTCATCCCATTACGAACTTATACAACTGGAAAAGAAAGAAGGAAAAATGACCTGAACTAAAAATCTATATCACAACTTAGAATAGCAAGAACTCTTAATGGTGATTTCTTGCCTGTATTTGGAACCTATGGTGTTGTAGTTACAATAAGATACCTTACGGCAGAAGATGGCAGAGAGGTAGGTGGGAACTGAACCCACTTGCTTGTGAACCCTACTAGGACACCTAGCTGATCTTCTGAAGAACAGAATGAACAGCCAATGGAATTCTAGTTTATTTGAAGTTTGGAAACCAAAGATTGCAGAGGATGGTTAAAACAGACAGCAGGGATGAAAATGGAAAAGACACCAGCATTCAGGCTGCCTGTCACTACGAAACCCAATAAGTAGAGACAGAGATTGAATCTTTATGGGTGCTTTATTCAGATGGCCAGAGATCTGAGAAGATGGTAGGTTGATACCCTAACAGACCATCTTACATTTTCTTTCCAAGCCAGCATTTTTATAACAGAGAACAAAGTACAGTGAGGGGTTATGAAATTCAGGAAAAATTAGACTTAAAAAAAGTGCAGTATTCCTGCCCTGGGAAGTTAACTATTGCCCAGGGGAAGGTGGTCAGGTTCTCCCTGGAACACAAAGGCCCACTTGTCCCCAGGCGGTAATTTTTATCAGTGCCTCAGGAGGTTGGCTGTTTTCCCAGGAGCCAGGATGGGCCTTATCTATAGGATCTGAAACAAAAGCTTTAACACATACATTACTTACTAGGCTTATAACTAAAATTTAGTTTATAACCTTAAACTAAAATTTTCCAGCTATTAAGTCCTCTATTAGGGAGATTACATAAATCGACAGGAAAGTCCCTGGGACCTGCACCTGGGAGTGTGGCTGCCAGAGGAGCTTTGGAGGAGAGCCAACCAGCCATTGTACCTTAGCAGCTCCCTCCTCTCCCAGAGCACAGGGAAGCCAGTCCAGCTCCAAGAGAGATCTGGATGCTCGAAGTCGCAGGAGGGATAAAGAGCTGGAGGGATAAAGACGCAGTGGGAGATACACAGAGGCAGTATTCCCCAGCTGGGACTGGGGGCATTGGCTAAGACAGTACCAGAGAAACTGGGGAGCCAGGTGACACCTGGTGATGGGAGGAGAGTTGGGCCACGATGGACCCTGACCCAGATAGTCTCGAGACTGGTCAGAGAGTTGGACTGTGTAAAAAGCCCAGTGCTTGTTAAGAATGGCCAGCTGCAACCAAGGGGAATTTGCTTTAAAAAAAAAAAAAAGGCTCTCAGCCACTGTGCAAGGAACTCTCTTAGTCCAGCAAAGAGGGAGGAGGAGGGGCACAATTTACTCCAAATCAGGGCATCTAACACACTGATAAAAGTGAGACAGCAGGGTCTCAGAGGGGTAGCAGTCCCCAGAAAGATCTAGTTTAACAGAGGAACTAAAGTGCCCTGAAGGGACTTTGTGGGTACACAGTGCACACACCAGCAAAGAAGGAGGAGGGGCACGAGTTGCTCCCATACCGTGTACCTCATGAACTATCAAAGGATGGCACAAGGAGGTGGATTAAAGGTGCTGGCCAGGTGCATATGGACAGTGGAGGCCCTGTAACTCTCTGAGGGCATGGGCAAGAGGCTGGAAACCTCTGCATAGTGTAGCCCAGCCCCAGCCCCCAATGCAGAAGGAAAAAAAAATGGAGCCCTGACCCACTCTGGCTGCAGCATCCGGGAAGACCAGCAGAACCCTCTTTGTGGGTTCAATGTCAACAGGAGACTTTTTCTTCCAAGTGTAAGATAATAACATGGAGCTGTGAAAGGGCCAAAGACAGCTCCAGAGAGAGATTACAAGGCTAAGGCCAACAAGTGAGACAAAATTCCATTGGCTATCTTACAGAAAATACATTTTATTTTTAATTTTATTATTATTATTATTTTATTTTTTGTTTTCTCTTCCTTCCATTTAGTTTCCTTTGTTTGATTTCATTGTTTGATTGGTTTTCTTTGTTCTCCCTTTTATATTGCATTTTAATTCTCTTCCTTCATTTCACTTGTATGCCAATAGCTCACTATTCTTGGTCTTTTACTTTTTATTCTTTTTATTCAGATCATACATTTCTTGTTGTATTATTGTTGTTCCAATTCCCATAGTGCACTCTTCCCTAGTCTTGGTCCATTTCACTATCTTCCTGAGCTTTATTACTGTTGTGGTTAAATTTATTCTGTTGAACACTATGCCAATTTTCCATTCCTTACTTTTACTGTATCTCACCATCTAACCTAGCATAAATGATCTGCTTTCTGAAGTCAGCTCATATTCTTTTTCTCCTCTAACAAGAGTCTTATCTCTTTATAAGTTAATATTCAGAAATCGAATGTATTTTTATACACCAACAATGAAAAATCAGAATCAGAATTCAGGGAAAAAAATCATATTTGCTATAGGAACAAGAAAATAAAGTACCTAACTAAGGAGGTAAAAGACCTGTATTCAGAAAACTACATAACACTGAAGAAAGAAATTAAGGAAGGCGCAAATAAATGGAAGCATATATCATGTCCATGAGTTGGAAAAATTAACATCATCAAAATGTCCAGACTATCTGAAGAAATTTATAGATTTAATGCATTCCCTATTAAAATACCAATGACACTTTTCACAATTATAGAACAAACATTTCAAAAATATATATGGAACCATAAATGACCCAGAATAGCTGCAACAATTTTGAGAAAGAAGAAGAAAGTAGGAGTGATCACAATACCAGATATCAAACTATATTACAAGGCCATGGTAATTAAAACAGTCTGGTACTCTCATAAAAACAGAGAGTCCAATGGAACAGAATGGATACTCAACAAAATAAACCCAACAAAATTAATCCAGCTCTCTGTGGTCAATTAATATTAAACAAAGTGGAAAAAGCATAAAGTGGAGTAAAAATAGCCTCCTCAACAAATGGTATTGGGAGAGCTGGACCATGCTATCACAAAGGGGAGACGCTCCTTACTTTTCTCTGCTGCATAGTATTCCATTGTGTAAATGCACCATGGTTTTTTGATACACTCATTTACTGAAGTGCACTTAGGTTGTTTCCAGCACTTGGCCTATTGCAAATTCTGATGCTATGAACTTTGGAGTGCATAGGTTCTTTTGGATTGGTGTTTCAGGGTTCTCCCAGAAGTAGAATTGCTGGATCATAACGCAGTTCCATTTTCAATTTTTTTTGAGGTAACTCCATGATTTGGAAGCAATCCAAGTGCCCATCAGACGATGAGTGGACCAAAAAAGCTGTGGTACATTTACATGATACCTTTTGTCACAGCATGATGGACCTGGAGAGCATTATGCTAAGTGAAATAAACCAGTCAGATAGAGACAAATGCCATAGGATTCCATTTACATGTATAATCTGATAAACAAAATAAATTTACACACAAAATAGAAACAGCCTCATAGTTGCCAAAGGAGAGGGGATTGTGAGGCTGGTTATAAAAGGGATTAAGAAAAAAAAAAAAAAACTCATATACAGACAATAGTATGGCCATTGCCAGAAGTAAATGGTCATATAATTAATTGTTTGCATGTTTTTATGTGTTTTTCATTTACACATTTCAGGCTTTATTTGCTATGTGTATATATATATATATATATATATATATATATATATATATATATATATATATATAGAATGAGTCAGCCAAACTACCCAATTTAATAATTGAAAAATCATAAAAATATGATGACAAAATGTCCTTCACTAAAGAATGTCCCCTGTGTTCTATTTTAACAATCTTACAGCTAAAATAGTATAAGGTATAGCCAGGTACCCTTTGCCTGGATTCACCTATGGTTAACAGTGTGTCTCATTTGCTCTCTCTTACTGCAATGTTATTATTGCAACCCAGAAGTTTAACATTATAATATAGAATAGCCCAACAATATAATCTATTTTAAAGTTCTTAATTTTTAAAGAATTTTGTGTATTTATTTTTAGACAGAGGAGAAGGAAGGGAAAGAGAGAGGGAGAGAAACATCAATGCATAGTTGCCTTTTGAATGCCCCACACTGGAGACCTGGACTACAACCCAAGCATCTGTCCCGACTGGGAATTAAACCAGTGATCCTTTGATTTGCAGGTCAGCACTCAGTCCACTGAGCCTTGCCAGCCAGGGCTTCTTAATTTTAACTTAACCAAAATACAGATGCTATATTATAGAATTGTACAATTTAAACCTATATAATTTTATTAACCAATGTAACCCCCAAAAGTTAAATAAAAATAATAAATATAAAAAATAAATAAAACATATTTATTTTCTGATATCAGCATCCCTAAGAAAACAATCAGTACATGCTGGGTAAGACCATCTTCTTAATACACAGGGCTATTAGTTTTAATTTATCTTAAAAGTTCTTTTTTTGAGACTTCCGGCCAAGATGGAGGCATAGGTGGACACACTGTGCCTCCTCACACAACCAAAAGAGGGAAAAAAGCAATTTAGAGGGCAAGGGCAGCCAGATATGACAGAAACCTGAACTGAGTGGAAGTCCGACAACCAAGGAGTTAAAGGAGACACGTTCATCCAGACCAGTAGGTGGGGCGGAGCCGGGTGGAGAGCACTCGGGGAGATGTGGTTTATGGAGCAGTGCAGGCAGTGCCCCAGCCGCCTGGAGCAGCCCGTGGTGGGCGTGCCTGGCCAAAGTGCAGCGGGCACACTCTGCGAAACTGGGGCTGAGACTGGTAGACCGGGCGGTCCCTCATTAGTGCACGGATAAACTGAGAGGAAAAGCTGGGGAGTGGAACAGACTGTTTGGCCCACCAACACAGGGAAATAAAGCCTCAAATCACTGATTGAAAACACCTGTGGGGGTTGAGGCAGCAGCAGGAAGAACTCCCAGCCTCACAAGAGAGTTCGTTGGGAAGGCCCACAGGGACTCGGAACTGTGCAGGCCCGTCCACTCACCCTGGAGCCAGCAAAGAGGGGATTAACTTGCTTGTGGGCAGCTGGGGAGTTGTGGAGAACAGAGCAAGTGCCATTGTTTTCTCAGGCCCTGCCCCCGCAGACAGGGTCACAACACAACCCCATGGGTGACCCCGCCCTGGTGAACACCTAAAGGTCCGCCCCTTAAAGTAACAGGCTCACAGAGGGGGAAAAAAAGGCCCAAATGACAGAGAAAAAAATGGTGGCAAGATAGGGGGGAGCAGAGTCCACTTCCTCTTTCCCACAAGTGAAACACCTAGCTGATTTTCTGAAGAACAGAGCGAACAAACAACAGTATTCCAGCATATATGAATATTGGTGACAAAGATTACAGGGGAAATTGAACGATCAGATGCCTGACACAGACAGGAGGACCAGGGGAGAAGTCACAGCCGGACACTTTTAAAACCAGTCAGTAGAGGTTTTTCTTTTGTTGTTTGTTTGTTTCCCCCACCCTCCTTCCTATCTGTCCTTTTTTATTTTTTTAATTCCTTCTCCCTGCCTTACATTTAGTATTCTGAGTCTTCTCCTCTTTTTATTTCTTATTTTTTTTATTTTTACTTTTTTATTATTATTTTTTTATTTCTTTTATTTATTTCTTTTATTTTTTTATTATTATTTTTTCTTCTTTCTTCCCCTCTCTTCTTTATCCACAGATGAGACATTAAAACCTGGAGTTGAAAAGAGAACAGAGCTAGACCCAGACAAGGGTCAGCCCTAAAAACAGAGACAGTGACACAAAATTAACTTTGCTACTCCAGAGAACTTGACAGATCAATTTAAGAAACAGAGGCTAGCAAGAAGAGTCTCACAAACAATAGGAAGACAAAGACACAATCCCCAAATGAAAGGAAAAGAGGAAGCCCCAGAAAGAATGATAAATGAAACAGAGGCAAGACAATTATCAGATATTGAATTCAAAGCATTGGTTATTAGGAAGCTCAAGAAGCTCGGTGAGCTCACAGAAAATTACCAGAAACTATAGGGAAACTACAATGAACTCACTACAAACTATATCAACATGAAAAAGGAAATAGAAACTATTACACAAGGGCCAAGAAGAAATGAAGAATACAATATCTGAACTGAAGAACACAATAGAAAGAATCAAAAGCAGGCTCAATCAAGCAGAGGATCAGATCAGCAAGCTGGAGGATAAGGTAGAAAAAAAAAAAAAAACACCCAAAAAGAGCAAGAAAGAGAAAAGAGACCAGAAAGAATGAAGAAGTATTAACGAAAATGCAGGACAACATGAAACATAATAATATTTAATAATAGGAATACCAGAAGGAGAAGAAGAAGAGCAAGGGATAGAAAACCTGTTTGAAAAAGTAATGATGGAAAACTTTCTGAATCCGATGAGAGAAAAAGTCACACAAATCCAGAAAATACAGAGAGTCCCAATCAAAAGGAACCCAAACAGGCCCACTTCAAGACACATCATAATTAAAATGGCAAAATTCCAAGATAAAGAGAGAGTCTTAAAGGCAGTGATGCAGAAACAGGAAGTAACATACAAGGGAGACCCAATAAGGCTAGCAGCTGACTTCTCAATGGAAACGCTCCAAGCCAGAAGAGAATGGCAAGAATTATTCAAGTAATGAGAACCAGAGGCCTGCAACCAGGGCTACTGTATCCAGCAAAGCTCTCAATCAAGATAGATGGTCATATAAGGAGCTTCCCAGACAAAAGAAGTCTAAAAGAATACACCTCCACCAAACCAGCTCTGCAAGAGATGCTTAAGGGACTGCTTTAAGGAAAGAAAGGAAAAGAGAGAGAGAGAAGAACACGGGTACAAAATAATGGCAGTGAATAAGTACCTATCAACAATAACCTTAAATGTAAATGGATTAAATACTCCAATCAAAAGACACAAACTAGCTGAATGGATAAGAAATCATGACCCACACATAAGCTGT
Organism: Micronycteris hirsuta; assembly: GCA_004026765.1. Taxonomy (NCBI): domain Eukaryota; kingdom Metazoa; phylum Chordata; class Mammalia; order Chiroptera; family Phyllostomidae; genus Micronycteris; species Micronycteris hirsuta. The sequence goes on from PVJI01008996.1 coordinate 23,797, forward strand.
CTGCAAGAGACCCACCTCAGGACAAAAGACTTACACAGACTGAAAGTGAAGGGATGAAAACAAGTTTTCCAAGCAAATGAAAAGGAAAAAAGAGCCAGGGTAGCAATACTCATATCAACAAAATAGACTTAAAAAAAAAGGGCCATAAAGAGAGATCCAGAAGGACATTTCATAATACTCAAGGGAAGAATCCACCAAGAAGACATAAACATTGTAAAGATATATGCACCCAACACAGGAGCACCCAAATGCATAAAGAAAATTTTGGAGGACTTCAAGAAAGATACTGATAGCAACACAATTATAGTAGGGAACTTTAACACCACACTGTAAAAAATGGACAGATTTTCCAAACAAAAATCAAAAAAGATATTTTGGCATTGAACAATGCCTTAGATGAAATGGACTTAACTGATATAAATAGAGCCTTTCACCCCAGATAAGCTAAATACACATTCTTTTCAAATGCACATGGAACATTTTCAAAGATAGGTCATATGATAGGACACAAAACAAGCCTCAACAAATTCAAGAAAATTGAAATCATATCAAGTATTTTCTCTCACCACAAAGGACTGAACCTAGAAACTAACCAAAAGGAAAAATACCCCAAACACACAAAATCATGGAGATTTAATACCATGCTATTAAAGAACCAATGGGTCAAGGATGAGACTAGGGAAGAAATCAAAAAGCTTCTCCAAACAAATGAAAATGAACTTAGAACAATCCAAAACTTATGGGACACAGCAAAGGCAGTCCTGAGAGGGAAAATCATAGCGATACAAGCCTACTTAAAAACAATAGAAACATTTCAAACAAACAACCTAAGCCTACACCTACAAGAACTCGAGGAACAACAACAAAGACAGCCCAGGGCAAGTAGAAGGAAGGAAATAACCAAGATCAGAGCAGAATTAAATGACATAGAGACTAAAAGCACAATTCTAAGGACCAATGAATCCAGGAGCTTGTTCTTTGAAAGATAAACAAAATTCACAAGCCTTTAAGTAAGCTCATCAAGAAAAAAAGAGAGAGGACCCAAATAAACTCAATCAGAAATGAAAGAGGAGATATTACGACTGATGCCACAGAAATACAAAGGATTGTACAACACTACTATGAAGGAGCATATGCCAAGAAATATGAAAACCTAGGTGAATTGGACAAATTTCTAGGAGAATATAATCTTCCAAAACTCAGTAAAGAGGAAGCAGAAGCCTGAACCAACCAATAACAGTGGATGAAATTGAAGCAGTAATCAAAAAACTCCCAACGCATAAAAGCCCTGGACCAGATGGTTTCACAGGAGAATTCTACCAAGCATTTAAGGAAGAGCTAACCCCTATCCTTCACAGATTATTCCCAAATTTCCAAAATGATGGAGGACTCACAAACTCTTTTTGTGAAGCCAGCATCATTTAACCCCGAAAGCATATGAAGACACAACAAAGAAAGAAAACTTCAGGCCAATATCACTGATGAACATAGACGCTAAAATCTTCAACAAAATATTTGCAAACCGCATCCAGCAATACATTAAAAAGATCATTCACCGTGACCAAGAGGGATTCATTCCAGGGATACAAGGATGGTACAATATTTACAAAACAATAAACGTAATACATCACATAAAAGCAAAGACAAAAATCACATGGTCATATCAATAGATACAAAAAAAGTATTCGATAAGGTACAGCATCCATTTATGATAAAGACACTTAGCAAAGCGGGAATAGAGGGAGCATTCCTCAACATAATAAAGGCCATATATGAGAAACCTACAGCCAACATTATACTCAATGGACAAAAACTAAAATCTTTCCCACTAAGATCAGGAACAAGATAAGGTTGCCCACTATCACCACTTTTATTCAACATAGTTCTGGAAGTTTTGGCCACAGCAATCAGACAAGAAAAGTAAATAAAAGGCATCCAAATTGGAAAGTAGGAGACCAAACTGTCGCTGTTTGCAGATGATATGATAGTATACTTAGAAAATCCTATAGACTTCGCCAAAAAACTACCTGACGTAATAATTGAATTGGGAAAACAGCAGGATATAAAGTCAATATCCAGAAATCAAAGGCATTTTTGTATACCAACAGTGAAACAGCAGAAACAGAAATCAGGGAAAGAATCTCATTTGACATAGCAACAAGAAATATAAAATACCTAGGAATAAACCTAACCAAGGAGGTAAAAGATCTATACTCAGAAAAATACACAACACTAAAGAGAGAAATCATGGAAGACACAAACAAATGGAAACATATACCATGCTCATGGATTGGAAGAACCAACATCATCAAAATGTCCATACTCCCCAAAGCAATATATAGATTCAATGCAATCCCTATCAAAGTACCAATGGCATATTTCACAGATATAGAACAAACACTTCAAAAATGTATATAGAACCATAAATGACCCCGGATATCAGCTGCAATTTTGAGAAAGAAGAGCAAAGTATGAGGGATCACAATGCCTGATATCAAACTGTATTTCAAGGCCACTGTAATAAAAACAACCTGGTACTGGCATAAAAACAGACAAATACACCAATGGAACAGAATAGAGAGCCCAGAAATAAACCCAAGTCTCTATGGGTAATTAATCTTCGACATAGGGGGCAGAAGCATGAAATGGAATAAAAATAGCTTCTTCAACAAATGGTGTTGGGAAATCTGGATGGCTACATGGAAAATAATGAAACTTGAGCACCAATTACACCATATACAAAAATAAATTCAAAGTGTATAAAAGACTTAAATATAAGTCGGGACACCATAAAAGTCCTAGAGGATAACATCGGTAGGAAAATCTCAGACATCCCACACAGCAATATCTTCAATGATATGTCCCTTAGAGCAAGGGACATAAAGGAAAGAATAAACAAATGGGGCCTTATCAAAATAAAGAGCTTCTGTGGGGCTAAAGAAAACAGTATTAAAATAAAAAGAGAACCGACTGTATGGGAAAACATATTTGCCAATGATAGCTCGGACAAGGGTTTGATCTCCAAAATATATAAAGAACTCATACAACTCTACTCCAGGAAATAAAAAAAAAAAATGGGCAAAAGACATGAACAGACACTTCTCGAAAGAGGACATACAGAGGGCCCAGAGACATATGAAAAAATGCTGAGCATTACTAGCCATCAGAGAGATGCAAATTACAACCACAATGAGATACCACCTCATACCAATCAGAATGGCCATCATCAACAAAGCAACAGAGAACTGTTGGAGGGGATGTGGAGAAAAGGGAACCCTACTGCACTGTTGGTGGGAGTGCAGACTGGTACAACCACTGTGAATAGCAGTATGGAATTTCCTCAGAAAACTAAAGATGGAACTGCCTTTTGACCCAGCAATTCCAGTACTGGGATTATACCCTAAGATCCCTGAAACACCAAGTCAAAAAACCTATGCACTCCAATGTTCATAGCAGCACAATTCACAGTAGCCAAGTGCTGGAAAGAACCTAAGTGCCCATCAGCAAATGAGTGGATCAAGAAACTATGGTACATTTACAGAATGGAATTCTATGCAGCAGAGAGAAAGAAGGAGCTTATACCCTTTGCAACAGCATGGATGGAACTGGAGAGTATTATGCTAAGCGAAATAAGTCAGGTGGTGAGGGAAAAATACCATATGATCTCACCTTTAACTGGAAGATAATCAACAAAAGAAAAAAGCAAGAAAAACATAACCTGAGACATTGAAATTAAGAACAATCTAACAATAGCCAGAGGGGAGTGTGGAGGGTAATGGGGGAGAAGGGTTTTCAGGAACCACTATAGGGGACACATGGACAGAACCAAGGGGGATGATGGAGGCAAGGGAGGCAGGTCGTTTTGGAGTGGGTTGGGGAGGGGAGGGGAGAGGATGCAGACAACTGTAATTGAACAACAATAAAGTAATATTAAAAAACAAAAACAAAAACAAAAAAAATCTTTGACAAACAACTTCCCATTTCTGGTTCCTACAGCCCCTGGTCACTGCATTATAGTCCCTACTCCTAGGAATTTGTCTATTTTAGGTTTGTTATAGTAGTGGTATCATGTAGTAATTTTTCTTCTCTGTCTGGTGTATTCATTCATAATGTCCTCCAAGTTCACCCATGTTATAGCAACAGAGACATATGAAAAGGAGGTTTTCCTTCTTTTTTAATACTGAATAATATTCTATTATATGTAAATGCACATTTTCTTTATCCATTTATCTGTCGATACACATCTATGTTATTTCCTTTATAGACTATACTGAATAATTCTGCAATGAACATGGAGGTGCACATATCCTTATGAGATACTGCTTTCAATTACTTTGGATATATACCCAAAAGTAAAATTACAAAATTATATGGTAGTTCTATTTTTTATATTTAGAGGAGCCTCCAAACTGATTTCCATAGTGGCTATACTAATTTGCATTCCCATTGACTGCATACAAGGTTCTCTTTTTCTACATATAAAATATATTTAATATTTGTTATAAATATAATTGTATTTATAATATTTGTTCAAACAGTTATGAGGTGATATTTCATTGTGGTTTTAATTTGCATTTACCTAATGATTAGTGATGTTGAGTACCTTTTCATATATTTGCTGGTCATTTGTACGTCTTCTTTTGAGAAATGTATAGGTTCAGGTCCTTGGCTCATTTTTAAAATCTCTTTTCTTTCCTTTTTTTGCTATAAAGTTGTAAGGGTTCCTTATATATTTTATGTATCAGCCTTTTATCAGATACATAGTTTATAAATATTTTCTCCCATTCTGTACATTGCCTTTTCACTTTGTTGATTGTTTCCTCTGATGTGCAGAAGTTTTTCAGTTTGATGTATTCCATTTATCCATTTACGCATTTGTTGCCTGTGCTTTTGGTGTCATATTTATGAGGACCAATGTCAAAGAACTTTTCCTATATGTTTTCTTCAAGGATGTGTTAGTTTTTATTTTAGATCTCACTTTTAATTACTTAATCCATTTTGAGTTGATATTTTTTGTATGTTTTAAGAGAAATTTACAACTATCAAAACTAAGTCAAGAAGAAATTGAAAGTGTGAACAGATCAATAGCAAATAAGGAAATTAAATCAGTAATCAAAAACTTCCCAGCAAAAACAGAAAGCTCTGAACTAGATGGCTTCACAAGTAAATTTTTCAGATATTTAAAGAATAATTAATACTAATCCTTCCTAAAGTGTATACAAAATAAAACAAGAAGAAACACTTTCAAAATCATTATATGTGGCCAGTAGCAACCTGACACCAAAGCTAGACAAAGACATCACAAGAAAATAAAGCCATAGGCCAATATCTCTGTTGAATATAAATGCATAATTTTTCAAAAAAATATTAGCAAATCAAATTCAGCAACACATTGAAATCATCACATAACATGGATTGGTGAACTTATTTATGGCACACCAAGGATGGTTCAACATTCACAACTTAATCTCTGTGATACCTTGCATTAAGAAAATAAAGGATAAAACTCAGGATAATCTCATTAGGTGTAGAAAAATTATTTGAGAAAATTCAATATTTTATGATAAAATACTATCAATAAGTTGTGTATACAAAGGACGTAACATAATAAAGGTCATATATGAAGTGCCCGTGGCTAATGAAATTGAAAGCTTTTCTTTTTAAAATTCAGAAAAAAGCAAGAATGATCCCTCTTGCCACTTCTATGCAATATAATATTGGAAGTCCTAGTCAGAGCCATTAAGCAAAGAAAAAATAAATAAAATGCATCCAAATCAAAAAGGAAGAAGTAAAAGCTCTCTTTGCAGATGACATGATCTCATATGTAGAATACCCTAAAAAATATACACATATGCACCCACAAACACAAGCACATGCATAAACACTAGCACACATGAACTGTTAGACATAATGAACAAATTTATTAAAGTTGTAGGATTAAAAGCTAACATGGAAAAATTATTTGTGTTTTTACACACTAATTAATTACAAAGGACTCAAAAGAAAATACAAATGGTGCCCAAAACAATAAAATATTTAGAAATAAACTTAACCGAATAGGTTAAGGTACAAATGGTAGGTACAAAATAGGGGGAGGTTAAGACTAATATGTGAAATGGAGGAGCCAAAAAACCTATATATATGACCCATGGACATGAACTAAGGAGGGGGGAAATGATGGCAGGGGATGTACAGGGAAGAGGAGATTAAATGGGAGCAAAAATGGTACATAAAAAATATTTTCAAAAATAAAAAATGAATATAATGATACAAATGTTGGTAGCAACCGAAATTAAAACATTATTTGTCCATTTAAATCCAAACTGCCACATACATGTACTATGAATAAATAAACATTTTTAAGATTGTGAATATAGCAAACCTCTTTCACAGTATGATAGTTCGTACTACTCAAGTGTGAAATCATTAAGTTATATCACTCACTATATAATAAATATAATCTAGTTTTTCATCTATTCTTTTATTTATGGTTTAAACTTTAATCTTGCCCATTCTATCTGTTTTGCACCATACTTGATCAAAGGGAAGGACTGTTACCTTCACTACTCACCATTCCTCCATCCAGTTATTATGGAAACTGAAAAGGGACCCAGGCATGACCCTCAATGAGCATAATTTCATCTACATCGATCTTCTCTTCCTACTTGAATCAGGTAAGAAGACTTTCTCTTCCTCTGGTGTTAAATAAGTGCACCTGCATCCTCTGCTGATGTGTATAGTTAATGCATGTCCTTTGCTTACCAGTTCTGGTGTTCTGTTCTTTCTCATACTGAACACAGATGTTGTAGCCTGACTGTTTCCCTTCTGATGCATCCTTGGAGATGGAGAACATTTAGCTTCTTTTTCTTCACCTTATTAATCCATGATGCTGTCCTCAGTCCCATCTTCTCGGACACTTCATTCAGTCTTTGCTACTCTTGTGCTAATATGTTATGCTTAAGTACTTGGCCATGCTTAAATGTCTTGGCTCACACTAAAATGTAAGGCATGAGTCCACCAATTTGTTTTTTCTGCTGCTATCTTTTCCTCATCTTTCATCAGACAATCACAATAAAGAAAAAAGCAATAGGAAGTGTCCCTCAAACTCACAGCTAAACTAACTAGCAGGCTCTTCCAGTCCTCATCAAAGGTTTTATCCCTAGTTCAGAAATTTTTCTCACTTTTATTCTGCATGAAAGGAAACTTTTATATACTATAATTTTGACTTTCTCTACACTTTGTGTTTTAGGAAAAAAATTTTGTTAAACTTCAATTTGATAGTCAAGCCCAAACTTATTAAAGTAAATGCTATTTAAAAAAATCAATGCCAATGTACAACTCTTCCTATCAAAATCCAAATTGAATTTAAGACAGGTTTAGAACCGAAAGCTAGTAATTTCACACAATCATCTAACTGAGTTCCTCTGGAATAATTCTTCACCCATGGTCAATTACTAATGGCAGAAGAATTGTATAAAAGATATGCATTTACCAAGAAGGAAAGAAAGATATATGTTTTTTTTTGTTTTGTTTTGTTTTGTTTTTTAAAGATTTAATTTTTATTTATTTTTAGAGAGAAGGGAAGGGAGGGAGACAGAGAGGGAGAGAAACAGCAATGTATGGTTGCCTCTCACATGGCCCTCACAGGGACCTGGCCCGCAACCCAGGCATGTGCCCTGACTGGGAATCGAACCGGGACCGCCTGGTTCCCAGCCCGCGCTCAATCCACTGAGCTACACCATCCAGGGAGAAAGATATATGTTTTAATTCAGAATATTCCATTGCTGTAATCAAAAATAGAAAACAGTATCAAACATGCTTATCCTTTTCTTAGGCAATGAAGAAATTCTCTCCCATGTGTGTGAGAGAGAGAAAGAGAGAAAGTGCATTAAGGAAATACCTTACATATCTCTGTTCTAGTAACCATTAGCATGAAAGTTATAAGCACACCAGGGACAATGGCATGCCTACCTCTGACATCCTCAACTAAGTGCTTAGTAAATTGGAGATATTTTTCTCCTACTCACTGCCTATTAAATGACTGGTTCTATGATCAATAGCATTGAATTACAATAGGGATAAATAGAATTACAAGTTCCAGGCTAAAACTTGTAAGTGCATTTTTAAAAAGAAGCATAGGAGTGGGCCTGTAGATCTAAATATCACTGACAAAATTGTTTTAGTCTTTCTCTGCCATATCCATATGTCAGGCTCTCAGATTTTTATGATTTTAAGCTAAAAGCCCACTAAGTTAGTATTTAGAGTGTAAGATAAGGAAATGTCAAGAAGGCTACATACCTACATGATGTCACAGAGATGTTTAAAGACATACATACATTTACACATATATAAATATAACTAAAGGGTGACTCATTTTTTAAACTCCCCTGAGATAGCAAAACTCAAAAAATAATATTCTTGCTCAAAGTCTAATTGTCTAATCTCCTGATTTCTTTGTAATTCCATGAATGGTTATGTTATAGAGCAATTTCTGTTCATGGAAGTGTGATTCAAGTAAACAGAACTCCAGTTACACTTCATTAATAACTACTGCCATCACAGCCAATAAATTAGACTTTTGACCTTACTCTTCTGCCTTGAAAATCTTTTCTACAAATACTATTAGTAAAGTTAATTTCATAATTTAACAGCGTTTAAACCTTAAATAAGTCGCTATGGATGAACAACACCAATTTAAAACCAATGTTTGTAAACACAGCACATTTTGCTCTAATAACTGTTACTGGGAAGAAGAGTTCTTCATGGGTTTTGAAACCATCCAAACAAGTGGGCTGTTTTACTGCCTGTAGATCATATAAGCCATAGGTTTCTGTTGGCATAGGTAAAACTGTTTTCCTGCAGAAAATTAAAATGTATATTTCAATCAATATGAATTACCACTTTCAGCTGTTCAAAAGAAATGATGGCTTGTCTTCTTTAAGATTTGAAAGAGTCTGTGAAATATAATTTAAAATATAATCTCACAGTTAACTTAAAATACAGATTTTTGTCAAGTGAACTGACATTGGAGAACCGATGACCTCTTAAGAGCAAAATGGCAAAAAATATCTTTCACCTACTTGGCATTAGGAGTTTATGTGGATAAAATAGCAATATACCTATTATAGCACTTTGGAAATAAATATCCTTTGCAACTCTCAAGTTTTATTAGATAAGAAAATCTTAGTGTAATCTTCTTATAAAGGAGCATAGACCATGTTATCCTCTATTCACAAGGCCTTCAGAGCCTTGTCCTATAACTTTCCAAATTCAGCTGAAATCCTTCAACCTGGCCTTTTGCTCTGCAAAATTGCTAACCCCCCTTTACCAGACATATAGGTACTCTTACTTATGCAGGTTCTGACATGCATCCATCATCATTATTGCAAGTGCATGGCTCATGATCTTGCATCTCAGAATATTTTTTAATTTCATATTTTTATCCTAAATTGTATTTTCTATCTTCCGTAGTATCTTCCATAGTAACTACCTAATATTCCATTCTATCCCCAACAACTAGTAAAAGGCCAGGTAGATGGTAGGATTTCAGCAAATAGCAATGGAATCAAACATATTGCTAACAATAGCCAGTCTTTTATTACATTTACCTCTTGGTTTTATTTAATGTCTAGATTATAAAAGATTAAAAATATTTCAATCAAAATGATTTTCCCTTCTCAAGTCATGAAGTTTTCTTTTTATCATGAGTCTCTCTTCTAAAATATGTTCCTCAATATAGAGGTCCAAGTGAGAGCTTTCACTGTGTCCTGATTATAATATATACTCTCTAAATCTTTAGTATTTTTAATTGTGAGTTTTTATTATAATTACTGTCCACACCAACATGTAAGCAAAAGAAACATAATCAATTATTTTGCTTTGTACCTTGTTCTGGGGAATTCTGTACAATTGCTTAACTTAGCAGGAATCTGAGGGAATTTTACATTTATGATGGAAGTAATTCTTCTTCCTTTGTGGAAGGTGAACATCACTGAGCATTTCACCTGCAAGTCTCAAACAGAATGACTAGAGTAAGTGTAAATCCAAAGTAAAACCCCAAACTTTCTGATAATATGCTTTAAAGGTTGATATTGAGCCTCCCAGACTATAAATTCTAATGCAAAATTTAAAATGGAAATATATTCCATTCTCCAGTTTCTTTTGCTCTTGAAAAACAGACATATGAATGAGCTTCTGTCAATCTAATGCACTTGAATAGACTGTTTCAGAACTGAGTGAACTACAGGAAAAAGCAAAGTATGGGACATATATTTACATGGTTCTAGGCTGGCAGCTGTGGAGGCTGCTTTCTGAGTTGTCAGATTCTTGATCACAGAAGAGGTACATTGACAGCATGGTGAAAAAAAATCAGCAGGTATCAATGATTATTTTCAAAGACTTTCTTGTCTCTTTAGCTGTAAGGCTGACTCAGCCTTGATAAAATGAGTCTTACCCTGCTGTCATAACTTGGTGTCAAAAACTCATAAGTCTCTTACAGGAAAGTTAAGGCAATTATTGGTAATGTATCTTTCCCCTAAAATTGAAAATAAAGCAGTTTGGAGAATTTCAAAACCTCTATCTCACTGAACCTCCCATATCATGGAGTTGTGTTTCTATCAGTTTTAGGAGGATGGTTCTGGCTTTTTGGAAACCTTACAAATAACATATATGTGGAGCTATATTTATCTTAAAAGGCTTAGATAATTCTCATACTCCGGAAGACCTATAACCAGACTTCAAGTCCAGCATGCTCAAAAGAAAAAAAATTAAGTTAAACTAATGAGCAAAAGGCTTATACATCGAAAATATTGGAAGAATGTTCATGGCAGAGTCTTTAAAGGTCTAAACCAAGGAAGAAGTAATTTTACGTCAAGGTAAATTAATTTAATAGTCCTTTCTTCATAGAATTTGTATGCAATAACTTCTCAAGCACCTGTAATTGTTTGCTTGGTTGTTTGAAACCTAAACTCAATGGGCACTAATTTTAAATAAAGTTGATTCCAAATGATTTGATTATAGAAATGTTGGAATAGATTTATCACATATAACCTGCTCAGTCAACCTTCATCTGTATCTTTCAGCAGACACTCAATACAACCCTTAACCTTGAGTGTTAGTCTCTTAGGGCTCTCATAGTAAAATGTCACACACTGGGTGTCTTAAAACGGCAGAAATGTGTTCCCCTACAAGTCAAGAGCCTAGGGTCCTAAATCAATAAGTTGGAAGGGTCATGCTCCCTCTGAAGCCTCAAAGAGAATATCGTTCACTGCCTCTTTCAGTTTCTGTAAGTCTCAGGTATTCCTTGGCTTGTAGAAGTATCACTCTAATCTCTGCTGTGTGTGTGTTTGTGTGTGTGTGTATAAGGTTGAATTTTCTTCTGTACAAGAGTCCCTTGGTAACCCTGGTTGTCTGTTATACTGGAAGCAGAGTTTGTTTCTCTTCCTTGTCCACATATTTTTAGTCCTTTAGTAACCTCATTCAATTTATTTAATGGATAAAAATAACTTGCTGTTGAATTTTAATGTTACACCTACATTGCTAAACAATCCCTTTGATTCTAGGGTTATGTATTCAAGAATCTACCAACATTTCTATATTAATAAATCAAATTTTAATTTGTATACTTTTATGTATTAAATATAACATTAAAAGTGAGTCCTTCATATTCTATTTTACCTCTCCAGAAAAGCTTGTTAAACCAAGAATCTTCCCCATGAATAACTGTGCTGTCACCCTCCTTTGTTCAGACCATATGCCATTTGATTATTTATCTCCTATAACACTGAATATTCAATAAATATATCACTTCTCAGAACTTATATAAAAATATTAGCTCTCTCTTGGCTTATTATTAGCTTGTTTTTTGGTCTCTTTATTTCATTTTTTCCTTATTTCAATCTTTTCCATAGCATATAGAATAAAAACTACTCATTAAAAGAATAAAAACTACTCATTAAAAGAATCTCCATGATCTTGACCCCATTGGATTTTGACTTCATGTACAAAAATTCTCCACATAGTTCCCATCACTGTAGCTTGCTAGTATCTTTGTAAGGGCTCAGATTTTTCAGGCAGCACTCCCTGTACTTTCCATTCACTCCCTGTACTTTCCATTCACTCCTTGTACTCTCTTCTGGAGCAAATTTGCCCCTATAGTTGCCTAGCTGGTTCTTTCATCCTTTTCATATTCTGGATTAAACACTGTTATCCATTAAAGCCTTAATTTACCATATTTTAATTAATACTGCAGGAGCATTTTCCATTCTTCTTTATTGATTTATGCATTCTTCTCAGCATAAACACCACATATCCACTGCATACAATATTTATGTGAGATAAGCATTTCTTAACAAGCCCTTTTTGTTTAAATTTGATAAACATGTACTCTGTTACCTACTACTAAGAGTAATGTCCATTAGAGATATCTTATGTGACTGACCATGACAGGCAAGCAGATAGTTGCCATCAGAAGTGTGGCACTGATGACCTCATTAAGCACACAAAAGATTTAACTATGGATGAGTATCATCACATATAAAATCTCATTAATCTGCATGGCGAAAGAAAACATCAGCAAAGTGAAAAGAGAACCAACTATATGGGAAAATATGTTTGACAATGATAACTCAAACAAGGGTTTGATCTCCAAAATATATAAAGAACTCATATGACTCCATTCCAAGAAGATTAAAAAAAAACAATTAAAAAATGGGCAAAAGACTTGAAGAGACACTTTTCCAAGGAAGACTTACAAAGGGCCCAGAGACATAAGAAAGGGTGCTCAAAATCATTAGCCATCAGAGAGATGCCAATTAAAACCACAATGAGATACCACTTCACACTAGTCAGATTGTCATCAGAAATAAATCAATAAAAAACAAGTGTTGGAGAGGATGTAGAGAAAAGGGAACCCTACTGCACTGTTGGTGGGAATGCAGACTGGTGAAGCCACTGTGGAAAACAGTATGGAATTTCCTCAGAAAACTAAACATGGAACTGCCTTTAGACCCAGCAATTCCACTGCTGAGATTATACACTAAGGACACTGAAACACCACTTCAAAAGAATTTATGCACCCCAATGTTCATAGCAGCATTATTTACAATAGCCAAGTACTGGAAACAGCCTAAGTGTCCATCAGTAAATGAATGGATCAAAAAACTGTGGTACATTTACACAATGCAATGCTATGCAGCAGAAAGAAAGAAGGAACTCCTACTTTTTTCAACAGCGTGGATGGAAGTGGAAAGTAGTATGCTAAGTGAAATAAGCCAGGTGGTGAAAGAAAACTACCATATGATCTCACGTATAAGTGGAACCTAATCAATAAAATGAACGAACAAACAAAAAAAACAAAATAGAACCAGAAACATGGGAATAAAGAACAAATTGACAGTGACCAGAGAGCAGGAGGGAAGCAGGTAAAAGTGGAAAGAAGAGAGGAACATGTCAAGGAACATGTATAAAGGACCCACGTTGATATTCCTCCATACCTCAAATAACTCCCTTCAACATTTCATACAATAAAGGCTGGGTGGTGATGAACTTCTTGAACTTTACCTTATCTGCGAAGCACTTTCTCTGCCCTTCCATTGTAAATGAAATCTTTGTTGGATAGAGTATTCTTGGAGTGGTAGGGGGAGAGTGTGGGAATGGGGCACAGAACAAGTAGCATAAATGGGAGGTAGACAACAGACAGGGGGAGGTTAAGAACAGTATAGGAAGTGCAGGAGCAGAAGGACTTATGTGTATGACCTATGGACAAAACTAAAGGGAGGGGAAAGGGAGGGTAAGGGGGTGGGGGGGAAGAAGGGGGGAAGTGGGACAACTGTAACAGCATAATCAATAAAATATAGTAAAATAAATAAATAAATAAATAAAAATCAAAGCAAAAAAAAAAAAAAGGACCCACAGACAAAGAAAATGGGAGGCAGGACTGAATGTGGAAGTTAGGGGTGGGTAGGGCAGGGGCAAGTAATGGGGGGAAATGGTGACAACTGTAACTGAACAACAATAAAAAAATAAATATGAATGGAAACCCCCAAAAAGCCTCATTAAGTTTCATAACAGAAGGCAAAAGAAATATCTCAAATATTATGTAATGAACATTTCAATAACATCTTTTTTTATTTTTTTATTTTTTTTAAAGATTTTATTTATTTATTTATTTTTATTTTTTCAGAGAGAGGAGAAGGGAGGGAGAAAGAGCAATGTATGGTTGCCTCTCACATGGCCCTCATTGGGGATCTGGCCTGCAACCCAGGCATGTGCCCCGACTGGGAATCGAACCGGGACCCTCTGGTTCCCAGCCCACGCTCAATCCACTGAGCTACACCAGCCAGGCCCTCAATAACATCTTTTTTTAAATTTAGTAATAACTTTATTGTTGTTCATTACATACTTTATTATGTAGAGGAATGCTCCCTCTATTCCCACTTTGCTAAGTGTCTTTATCATAAATGGATGCTGTACCTTATCAAATGCTTTTTCCACATCTATTGATATGATCATGTGATTTTTGTCTTTGCTTTTGTTTATATGATGTATTATTGTTTTGCGAATATTGTACCATCCTTGCATCCCTGGGATGAAACCCATTTGGTCATGGTGCATGATCTTTTTGCTGTATTGCTGGATACGGTTTGCTAATATTTTGTTGAGGATTTTAGTATCAATATTCATCGGCAATATTGGCCTGAGGTTTTCTTTCTTTGTTGTGTCTTTTTTTGGTTTTGGCATTAGGATGATGCTGGCATCATAAAAAGAGTTTGGGAGTCTTCCATCCTTTTGGATTTTTTGGAATAGTCTGAAGGATAGGTTCTTCTGTAAATGCTTTGTAGAATTCTCCCATGAAACCAGCTGGTCCAGGGCTTTTGTATGTTGGAAGTTTTTTGATTACTGCTTTAATTTCCTCCGCTGTTATTGGTTGGTTCAGGCTTTCTGTTTCTTCCTTATTGAGTTTTGGAAGATTATATTTTTCTAAGAATTTGTCCATTTCTCCTAGGTTTTCATATTTCTTGGCATACAGTTCTTCATAGTAGTGTCTTATAGTCCATTGTATTTCTGTGGCATCAGTTGTAATATCTTCTCTTTCATTTCTGATTAAGTTTATTTGGGTCCTCTCTCTTTTTTTCTTGATGAGCCTGCTTAAAGGCTTGTCTATTTTGTTTATCTTTTTAAAGAACCAGCTCCTGGATTCATTGATCCTTAGAATTGACCTTTTAGTTTCTAAGTCACTTAATTCCGATCTGATCTTGGTTTTTTCCTTCCTTCTACTTGCTCTGGGTTGTCTTTGTTGTTGTTCCTCCAGTTCTTGTAGGTGTAGGGTTAGGTTGTTTGTGTTAACTGTTTCTATTTTATATTTTTTTTTAGGTAGGCCTGTATTGCTATGAACTTCCCTCTCAGGACTGCCTTCGCTGTGTCCCATAAGTTTTGGGTTGTTGTCAGTTCATTTTCATTTGTTTCAAGGAACTTTTTTATTTCTTCCTTAATCTCGTCCTTGACCCATTCATTGTTTAATAGCATGCTATCCAGTCTCCATGATTATGAGTGTTTGGGTTTTTTTTTTCCTTTGGGTTGGTTTCTAATTTCAGTCCCTTGTGGTCAGAAAATATACTTGGTATGATTTCAATTTTCTTGAATCTGTTGAGGCTTGTTTTGTGTCCTATCATATGGTCTATTTTTGAAAATGTTCCATGTGCATTTGAAAAGAATGTATATTTAGCTTCTTTGGGGTGAAGGGCCCTATATATATATATCAGTTAATATATATATATATATATATATATCAGTTAAGCCCATTTCTTCTAGGGCATTGTTCAATGCCACAATGTCTGTGCTGATATTTTGTTTGGAGGATCTGTCCATTTTTGACAGTGGGGTGTTGAAGTCCCCTACTATAATTGTGTTGCTATCAATGTCTTTCTTGAAGTCCTCCAAGATTTTCTTTATGTATTTGGGTGCTCCTGTGTTGGGTGCATATATATTTACAATGTTTATGTCTTCTTGGTCGATTCTTCCCTTGAGTATTATAAAGTGTCCTTCTGGGTCTCTCTTTATGGCCCTTTTTTTGAAGCCTATTTTGTCTGATATGAGTATTGCTATCCCAGCTCTTTTTTCTTGTCCGTTTGCTTGGAAAACTTGTTTCCAGCCCTTTGCTTTCAGTCTGTGTAAGTCTTTTGTCCTGAGGTGGGTCTCTTGTAGGCAGCATATGTTTGGGTCGTGCTTTCTTATCCATTCCGCTATTCTATGTCTTTTAATTGGAGCATTTAATCCATTTACATTTAAGGTTATTATTGATATGTACTTATTCATTGCCATTTTTTTTGTAACTGTGTTCCTCTCTCTGTTTCCCTTCCTTTCCTTAAATCAGTCCCTTCAGGATCTCTTGCAGAGCTGGTTTGGTGGAGGTGTATTCTTTTAGACTTCTTTTGTCTAAGAAGCTCCTTATTTGGCCATCTATCTTGATTGAGAGCCTTGCTGGGTAGAGTAGCCTTGGTTGCAGGCCTCTGGTTCTCATTACTTGGAATATTTCTTGCCATTCCCTTCTGGCTTGGAGTGTTTCCATTGAGAAGTCAGCTGCTAACCTTATTGGGGCTCCCTTGTGTGTTACTTCCTGTTTCTGTCTCGCTGCCTTTAAGATTCTCTCTTTTTCTTGGAATTTTGCCATTTTAATGATGATGTGTCTTGAAGTGGGCCTGTTAGGGTTCCTTTTGATTGGGACTCTCTGTATTTCTTGGATTTGTGTGGCTTTTTCTCTCATCAGATTAGGGAAGTTTTCCATCATTACCTTTTTGAACAGGTTTTCTATCCCTTGCTCTTCTTCTTCTTCTTCTGGTATCCCTATTATACGAATATTATTACGTTTCATGTTGCCCTGCATTTCCCTTAATACCTCTTCATTCTTTTTGAGCCTCTTTTCCTGTTCTTGCTCTTTTTGGGTGTTTTTTTTCTACCTTGTCCTTCAGCTTGCTGATCTGATCCTCTGCCTCATCAAGCCTGCTTTTGATTCCTTCTATTGTGTTCTTCAGTTCAGATATTGTATTCTTCATTTCCTCTTGGCCCTTGTGAATAGTTTCTATTTCCTTTTTCATGTTGACATAGTTTGCAGTGAGTTCATTATAGTTTCCCTGTAGTTTCTGGTAATTTTCTGTGAGCTCATCGAGCTTCTCGAGTTTCTTGAGCTGCTGATAACATATGCTTTGAACTCAATATCTGATGATTGGCTTGCCTCTGTTTCATTTATCATTCTTTCTGGGGCTTTCTCCTTTCCTTTCATTTGGGGATTGCTTCTTTGTCTTCCCATTGTTTGTGGGATTCTTCTTGCTAGCCTCTGATTCTTAAATTTATCTGTCAAGTTCTCTGGAACAGAAAAGTTAATTTTGTTTCACTGTCTCTGTTTTTTAGGCTGACTCTTGTCTTGGTCCCACTCTATTCTCTTCACAATTCCAGGTTTTAATGTCTCACCTGTCTGTGGGAGGTCAATGGAACTGGGATAGGTGGGCCTGCTCCTCTCAGCTGGGCTTGTTCATTCATATGTTGACTAGAGATCAGCTGATCTGGGCTTTTTTCCTTTCAGAGGTAGCAGGCAAGGCTGGGCATGTTCCCCTCCTAGTGACAGCACTAGTGGAAGAGCTCAATAACATCTTTAAAGGTGACAACACTATTATAATAAGTATATTATGCCTCATAGTACTCATTCAAGAGAATATATTCCTTGGACTTTATAAATCTGATATACTTGCTTAAAATATTTTACATTGACTATCCTTAGTTATATATAATAGAATTATATCAGACAAGAAGCAAAAAATATGTTTCATTGACAATATTCTTAATTTGCATTTCTCTGATGATTAGTGATATTGAGCATCATTTCATATGTTTGTTGGCCATTTGTCCTCTTTGAAGAAGTTTCTATTCAGGTTCTTTGCTCATTTTTAAATTGAATTGTTTGGAGTTTTTTTGTTTATTGAGTTTTTTAAAGTCTTCATAAAGGTTGGATATTAACCCCTTTTCAGAAGTATAGGTGAATATGTTCTGCCATTTAGTGGATTGTCTTTTTATTTTCTTGATAGTTTCCTTTGCTGTGCAGAAAATTTTTAGTTTGATTTAGTCCCATTTATTTATTATTTTCTTTTGTTTCTTTTGCCTGGTGAGATATATTGGATAAAATATTGCTACAAGAAATGCCCAAGATTTTACTATCTATGTTTTCTTCTAAATTTTTTATGGCTTCAGGTCTACTATTTAAGTAAAGGAAGATGAAGTATCACCTCACATGTCATAATGGTTATCATCACTAAATAAAGGAAAAAGAAGGTCTGTCAAGGATGTTGAGAAAGGAGAACAATTTTGCACTGTTAGTGGGAATGCAGATTGGTGCACCACTGTGAAAAGCAGTATGGAGATACACAAAAATTAAAAATGGATCTCCTTTTTGACCCAGCAATCCCACTTCTGGGAATATATCAAAAGAAACCCAAAACACTAATTTGAAGAACATGAGCAACCTTATGTTCATTGAAGCATTATTTACAATTGCCAAGACCTGGAAGCAGCCCGTGTCTATCAGTAGTTGAGTGAATACAACAACTGTGGGAAATTTACACAAAAGACTATATTTGGCCATAAAGAATAAGAAAATTTTACTCTTTGCAACAGCATGGATGGTCATGGTGAACATTATACTAAGTGAAATAATTCAGGCAGAGAAAGACAAATACCATATGAATTTACTCATACGTAGAATCTAATGAACAAACTTAACCAACAAACAGAATAGAGACAAACTCAAGTTAGAGATCAAGATATGGTGGTGAGGGGGTGGATAGAGAACAAGGGGAGGGATGGCGAGAGGGTGGAAGTATTGAGCAAAAAGGAAAAAAGGATTCATAAACATGGACAAGAGTAGTGATTACCAGGGTCGGCGGCGGGGGGTGGTGGTGGTGTTATAGAGGACTAGATAGAAATGGAACAAAACTGTACATAGATACACCTGGCCTAATTGAACAACCAAAAAAGGACAACAACAAATTTAAAAACAAAAAAAAAAAATAATGAGAACTGCCAGAAAGTCAAACTGTATGGAAGTCTAATAACCAAGGAGTTAAAGAAGAAATATTTATTCAGACTGGTAGGAGAGGCAGAGACAAGCAGTCAGGGAAGAGAGTACCCATGATGAGATGATGGCTGGAGGAGTAGGCAGGAAGGGAATTGACTGGTGGGCCAGCTGGTCACACATATGTATGTGGATAAACTGGTAGGAACAATAGGGGAACAAGACAGACCACATAACCCAGTATGCCACCATGGAAAAAGAAAGCCTCAAAACCTCTAGCTGTAAAAATCTGTGGGGGTTGCAGTGGCGGAAGAAATTCCTCACATCACAGGAGAGATTTTTGGAGAGGCCACGGGGTGTGGGAACATACACGAGCTCACCTGCATGGAAATCAGCACTTGAAAGGCACAATTTGCTTGTGGAAGCAAGGGAAGTGACGGAAAGTGGGTTGAGAACTAAGAAAGCTAGGAAGCAGCATTCCCCCCTCTCTGATTCCTTGCCCATATAGGGAGCCACAATGCAGCAAGTAGGATGCCCTACCCTAGCAAATACCTACAGTTCTGCCCTTTACACCATAACAGGTACAAGGAGACAAAGAAATATGGTCTAAATCCGAGGTGTCAAACCCATTTCACTGGGGGCCACATCAGCCTCATGTTTGCCTTCAAAGGACTGAAATAATTTTAGGACTGTATAAATGTAACTACTCCTTAACTTTTACAGAGTGAAATTACATTTGATCCTTTGAAAGCAACTATGAGGTTGACATGGCCCATGGTGAAAATGAGTTTGACACCCTTGGTCTAAATGAAAGAATAGATTAAAACTCCAGAAAAAAACTAAGTGATGAGGGAATAGACAACCTATCAGATGAAGAGGTCAAAACACTGATAATCACGATGCTCACAGAAATAGTTGTGTAGTGTCCCAAACTCAAGGAAAAAGTGAAGGCTTTGAAAAGTTAAATAAAGGAAACTATACAGGGAACCAAAAGTGAATGGAAGGAACAGGGATTCAAATCAACAGAAAAAAAGGAAGAAATAAAAATCCAACCAAAAAAAAAATGAAGAAACAAGAATTCAAAAACCAAAAAAATGAGAAGCAGCTTTTGAACCTCCAGGACAACTTTAAATGTTCCAACATCCAAATCATAGGGGTGCCAGAAGGAGAAGAGGAAGAGCAAGAAATTGAGAACTTATCTGAAAAAGTAATGAAAGAGAACTTCCCCAATCTGGCAAAGGACATAGACTTCCAGGAAGCCCAGGAAGATCAGAGAGTCCCAAAGAAGTTGGACCCAAGGAAGCACACACCAAGGCACATCATAATTACATTAGCCAAGATTAAAGATAAGGAGAGAATCTTAAAAGTAGCAAGAGAAAAGGAGACAGTTACCTACAAAGGAGTTCCCATAAAACTATCAGCTGAGTTCTCAAAAGAAACCTTACAAGCAAGAAGGGGCTGGAAAGAAGTATCAAGGTCATGAAAGGCAAGAACCTACATCCAAGATTACTCTATCCAGCAAAGCTATAATTTAGAATGGAAAGTCAGATAAAGTGCTTCCCAGAAAAGGTCAAGTTAAAGGAGTTCATTGTCACCAAGCCCTTATTATATGAAACGTTAAAGGGACTTATCTAAGAAAAAGATGATAAAAAATATGAATAGTAAAATGACAACAAACTCACAACTATCAACAATTAACCTAAAAAACAAAACCAAAAATGAACTAAGCAAACAACCAGACCAGAAACAGAATCAAAGAAATGGAGGTCACATGGAGAGTTATCAGCAGGGAAAGGGAGAAGGGAGAATAGGGAGAAAGAAAGGTACAAGGAATAAGAAGCATAAATGATAGGTACTAATAGAGGGGGAATGCTGGTGGGATTAGGGGTGCAGGGTAGAGGGGAATAAAGGGGAAAAATGTGACAACTGTAATAGCATAATCAATAAAATATATTTTAAAATAACATTCTAAAATTTTACAATTAAGAATTGTAGAAGTAGTAGATTTAAGCTGCAGTATGTTAGTGAAACAAAAATGATGATTACAGAGCATTCGTATTCAAAGATTCATACAACTGATTATGGTATCATAAAATCTAAACTAGTTAATCAGAAATTCAGAGCCATTTATATTAGCAGATGTAAATTTTCATTTAATTTAAAAAAGTTTACCATTTTTCCATGTTGTATGCAAAAAAGGAACATGATTACTCTTCAGTGTGTAGAGTTAACTTGCTGACACCTGAAGTCATTAATTTTTTTGAATACCAATATTGAGTCCAAACTTAGGGAAACTGGACTAAATTCCTGAAAATCAGGAATGAACTATTTTAGAATGTAAGTTTTCCAGACTTTCAAGGCAGGACTCTCTAATTTATCCATTTAGTTACGCCTACTAGAAATGTAACTCATTTGCCTGAAAGGAAAACACATTGTTTGAAATCTAAAACCAATAGACTTTACTAGAAAAAAATCATGTCTGGAAACCTTTTAACAGTTATCTTGTTCAGTTTTCATTGACCTGCATGGTGACAGCAAAATGTCAAATCTGGCAGTTATGTCTTAACAAATGACATCCACCCTACCACCTACCCTCTGCAAATAACTATTAAAGTATTTCTTTAATTATAGGTAAAGATGTATAAAATGTGTATGATAAACTATGAAAATATAAAACAATAATAAAATATAATTACTCATTATATCCTTTACAAAAATAGTACAAAGTCATTGTGCATTAAGACCACCAAAACACATTGTCTAGAGAACATAGGAGTAGCATGGTGGCTCTCAGAAAATTGGTAAGAGTTGAGAAAGGAAGAGCTTCTTGCATTCACGGAGCATACTATGTGCTAGAACAGATAGGTCACAAATACTGTCTTATAAAATCCTCACCCAACAAATCTTAGAAATAATAAATACCATATCATTCCATAAATTAGATAAATGAAAATCTGGAAATCTGGTCAAATATGCTTTCAAGTGTATTTGGCTCTTAAACCTTCCACCGTACAACATTATTTCTTGTTAAAACATACATTTTTAGTCTTGGTGGTTTTTATCTTAAGAAGAATGTAAGTTTTAGCTCAGTTATCAGCACCTTACCTTGATTCATTGTATTTTCAAAAGAAAACAGGGGATCACTATGACTTCATTTGGAGTAAACACTATTATCCTGTACTTCTCCCCCAAAATAGCTGAGGATGGATTATTCTACTTCTTCTTAAATAAGTCAATAGCGATTTCTTATTCTAATTTACCACATATTTTGGATTATATTTTTCCTTTGTATTACGATTATATTTATTTGTAGACAGAAAGGAAGGGAAGGAGAAAGAGAGGGAGAGAAACATCAATGTGTGGCTGCCTCTCATGTGCCCCCAGCTGGGGAGTTAGCCTGCACCCCAGGCATGTGCCCTGATGGGGAACTGAACCAGCAATCCTTTGGTTCACAGGCCAGCACTCAATCCACCAAGCCACACCAGCCAGGGATTAGATTATATTTTTCTTTAATATTTTTTAGATACCACAATTGGATTATATTTCTTTTTGATCATTTTTTCTCATTACATTTGACTGTAACCATATACAAACATTTTATTTTGAGTATTTTGCCAATAAAATAAGAAATACAAAATGAAAAATGCATTCTGAATACTAAAGCCTTTAATATTTCACTACAGTTTAGAATCTTCAATTGTTTGCTTAGTGGTAATTTGCTTTAAAGCTTGTGGAGCATTGCACTAGACTAAACCTATCTGGGTTGTTTGTTTTCCAGGAATTAAATATTAGTATTTTAGCTTTGCTACAGGTACACATATACCCATTCACCTTTAAAATGGAAATATTTATTCATACAAGATTTCAACAACTTAAAATCATGCATAAGGATTAAAATCTTGTATAAAAATCACTGGATAATGATAAACTATTTTGACATTGAATTCTTTTTTTTTCTTTTTTTGCATAAATGCCCACCTCATGCTTCTGCTACTCCAGCTCTCTGAACAGACTTTTATTTTAATACTGCCTCCATTGTGTTAAAAGCATCTATTTACTTGCATTTATTGTTTCCTGCTCTTGAACATTAGTTCATTCAGAGTAAAGACTCTCTTACATATCTTTGTGTCATTAACATTTAGTCAAATAATTTCTAGTCACATTGTGGGCACTTGAAAAATATGTTACAAGAATGAACAAGTAAATTAATTAAAGGTTTTGATGAATTAGCATCCTTTATAAAAACTATGACCTAGAAAAGCACAGCCATTTATGCTCAGCACATGGAATGTTGAGCTGCAACTATTATACTGGTGTCAGTTTGTGAATACAGTTGTGAATGCAGTTAATTCACATCATGCAATTTGTGAATTAACTGTGACTTTGGTTTCACTTTTGCTTTCCTTTTAGAACTTGGTCTTACTGGGCCCTCCAGTTGCTTTCATTCTACTTGTGAAGTAGCACTAGGCAAGAGAATGTCCAGGAAGTTTTATCCAGGTCACTTCTTAGTAAAACAAACGTTCTGAAGTCCTTTCCGCTGGCTGCTTACTATGAAGGGGAACCCGCTTGTTTTTGGTCTATTTTAGAGTGTAACATTTTGCCTGGCACTAATCCCGAATTAATGGGTATTAGCAAAAATTCTACTCACTCCATTCCTAAATTACATAGTAGGATCTGAAGGGTTTAAGAGCATCCTGAAGTGTCGTGATGGAGCATCTACACAGAGTGTTTAGTATTAATGTGCCATCACTCAGCATTCTAGCAGGGCTGAACTTACTCATGCAGTTTGTGAAACAGCTGTCAGACAAGTTCTCCATGCAAAGGCAAAATTAGAATATATTATGCAAATAATATATATTAAACTAATATCTTCTTTTTCATCTTAGCTTGAATTGGGTTTTATTCCAATTGACTATGTCTTACTTCTCTTTTTACTCAAATAAGATTTCTACTCTATTAGTCAATCTCACATTGATGCTTATTACCTCTTTACCTCAAGGGTTTCATTAGTTAGCCACTTGCTGTAATTTGAGTAATATTATATTATACATCTTTGAACGTATTTTTTCATATTTTCCATTTCTTTCATATACAGGGAAACAAGGTACAGAGTTTGTTAAGAAAGTGGCATCCCAGGGTGAAAATACAATTCAGATCAATAAGCTCAGCAACACTTTTACATCTTGAAATTGAGATTCCTGTGGAGTAGTTTTCCATTAGTTTTAAGCATCAACATCAGGTTCCCTGAAAATTTCCGCAGTGTTTCTAATTCTGATAAAGAAGTTTTATAATTTGGGGAATTGAGTCACACATTGATCACATTTAGAAAACAAATCAAGCCATGAACAGACATTCAAGAAATTATCCACAGTGGATAATTTTTGAAGGTTGAGACCATGTTCATATCCAGAATGATTTATATCGCTTTAAAAAGGTCACATACTTTAAATATTTTATATAGTGTATATAATAGTAATTGATTATTTTTGTAATAAAAAGTTTAGCTTTAAAATTATATGCAAGGCACAGCGCTAATTGATTTATATGAGTATGTTTGGCAGGATATTGTATGTGTGTTCACCTGCATGTGTAGTGTTTATCAATAATGACTCAATCCAACCTCCTGGGAAATTATGTGAAATATGACTTAGCAATTCATGGCTCACGGAATTATGAAGACACTTTTATCATGGAAAGCATAGGGGAAGGATTAAAAGTGGATTATATCAAGATTTTAGGGAAACTCTTCCTTCTACTCAATAGCATAGGGAGAAACATGTACAGGTGGAAAAGTGGTTGGAACCAAATGACATAGAGAACAACTAACTAACAAGGAATTACATGGACATAATAGAGGGAAAACAGACTATAAGGAGCCTATCATGAAAGTTCTACAGCCACTGACACTCATATCCGAAAGTTAATAGTCAAAACCCATAGATAAAATGTTAATAAAAAATGTGCATATTGACCCTTTGGTTGAGCCAGTACAGTTTGGAAGAATCTATCAAAACCTAATATAAACTGCATCCATTCTGTCTTACCTGTGTGCTTGCTAGAAAGTTTGTTAAATAATAGACCAGCCACTCTCACTCCTGAGATAATCAGCATAAAATGAGGCAAAATCAGATTGTTTTCCAATATGACAATCTACAGAGCTACACTTTTCATTATACAGATGAGAAAATTGAAGCAGTTGATTAGAAGCATAGGAAATTGAACTCAACTCTGTCTGGTTCAAAGACAGGTCTTTCAAATATGATATATTCTATTTAATTTTCGTGAATGCATGTCTGATCCTTCACTATACTGAGCTTTATTAGACCAGGAATTATGCCTATGTATTAGCTTTCTAGCTCTATAAAAAGTTAACACATATTTGGTGGCTTAAAACAAAAGAAAATTATTCTCTAATAATTCTTCAGGACAAAAGTATAAACTCAAAGTGTCAACAGGGTCCTGCCCCCTCTAAAGGATCTAGGGGACAGTTCTTCCTTGGTTTTTCCAGCTTTGGCGACCAGATGGTCCTTGGCTTATGGGTATGTAATGGTGGTTTCTGCTTCTTTCACCATATTGCCTCTTCTCTCATCCGTCTGTCTTCTCTTTTCTGTCTGTAACAAATCTCCCTTTTTTTTTTCTCTTATAAAGTCACTTGACATTATTCCCTACCAATCCAGGATGGTTTAATCTGGATATCCTTAACTTAATTATATTTTCAAAGGCCTTTTTCCAGATATGGTTCTGTGCATACATTCTGGGAATTAAAACATAGACGTATCTTTCTGGAGTGACACCTTTCAACCTATGACACATGCAGAGTCCAGGAATAATGCCTTACCCACTAAATAGTAGGGACACAAATAGAAGAGTCCATTATAAACTCTCATATTTTCATTAAAATTATAACTATAGATCAGGAGAATAGGTTTGTACTTAATTTAATAACAAATACCCTGAAATTGTTTTGTATAAAGTTTTGTATAATTGTTTTGTATTAATAAAAATATTAATAATGATAAAATTATAATTACTATAGTAGTATGATATTATTATGAATGATAATAATTATCTTTATAATCATAATTAGTAGTAGTTATATTAGTTCTTCAATCTTTATACAGGAGAGAACTCTGGAAACATAGTGCCAAACACATCACTGCAGTTGTATTGACATGTTGTCATCATGCTTTTTCAGTCTCCCTTGAAATGAAGTTGGGGGTCATGTGACTTATTTATGCCAGTGAAATTTGAAAAGTAAGCTACTTTCAAATGTGGCCTTGAAAAACAGCCTTGCACTATTCCTGGGCTCTTTTCTCCTATACCAGTGACTTCACAATTATGACTTCCTTATTGCATCATTACTTTATGGGAAGAGTATGGGGTTTAGAGACACTATTTTTAGATTTGTAGAAGAGCCAAGGAATGCTGTTCTTTATTTTTCTGCTTGTGGCATGAATGACAGATGCATTTTTCTATTTTTAAGCTACTGAGATACTGAGATTACTACAATAACCTCACCTATCCTGATTAAAGGAAATACTTCAATAGAAAATTTCTTGAAAGTATATAGAGGTAATTAACAACAGACCATTGATCCAAACTAGTTTTAGCCAATATTAACCTGTCTCTCATTTATATTTAGAAACCTCTAAAAATTACCTCTGTAATTTTTAATTGACTATGTTTCCTCCTCTTTGTCCATGAGGATGTAGAATCCACAAAGGCTAGATGCATTCTTATCTTGTTTACAGGTGTTATTCCCAACACTTAGCACATGGCTTAGCACAGTGTTTGAATAATAATTGAGGGAAAGCTTCATTGAAGTAGATCATATCTCTAACACACCGGTTTATAACACAAGCTCAGATAATTGTTCATTTGTTCTACTATTTATAAAAGCTTTCTTCTAAAACCTCTAACAGCAATTACTTCAATGAAAACACATCTCTATATGCTACATTTGGTCAACCTCACAAAGGGGTTGTAGATAATTATTATTCCCAATCATTGGATAACTTCTATTATTATAAATAATCTCTACAGTTCCAAATTGCATTGTAGGAATTGGAGAGTTATAAATCACCTTTATACTGGTTGGTTGGGTTATTTTCACTGTTCCCCTGATTAGAGAGCAAGCTTTATATCCTATGCAAGAGGAGACATATAAGAGAAGATATCTGGCTTCATGTGAATTTTTATTTAAAAAGAAATGTCTACAAGTACTACTTTGCTCTTACATCAGAGGCAAGTTAGTTTTATTCTACACATTTTGAGCTTTTACCTTGTGATCTATTTTTATTTCTGATATAATTGACATATATCAACATGCAGATATTAATACTTTACATAGAATAATTATATGCATCTAGATTTATACACAAGGATTTGCACTTATACTTGTTATTGAAATACAATGATATAAAACATGATGAAATAGTTATCGAAATGATATAAAATTATGAAATAAACTTGAAGAACTAAATAAATAAATATAGGTAAAAAATAAATATTAACATCTTTAAAAATCCATTTATTCAAGCCACCATATGACTTTAAGAAAAAAAAATGACTTGAATATCAGTTTGTAGTGGTAATAAAAAAATACCTCAGGGAAGAACTATAAATTAACAACAATGAATTTTAAAATAGAGATGGGCTGCAAAGTGCTGAATATTTAATAAAAATATGATTCTTGCAAAGGCTTGCTCTTATTAACACTGATAGGGAAATAAAATATTAATTTATTCCAGAAAAAGTAAACGATTGTAATCACAATTCAAAGGAAATGAAAGTCAGGCAATATTGGTTGCACATGCATATGGAAAATTATTCGGGTGAATCTCTGGAGACATATAGGCATTTGGATCTTTAAAAGAAACATGTGCACATTAAGACACATGTAGGAGGGATGGAAAAATGGCAGAGGAGTGAATGGAAGCCACACTAACCTCCTCCCAGAACCAATCTGGAATTGCAACTAAATTGTGGAGAAATCACCCAAAACAAACAAGTGAACAATAGCGAGAGAGAAGCCTTATAACCTCGGACAGACAGAAGAATCAGCTTCAGCACAACCTGACTGCTAAGGAGTATGGTTGATACTTGAGGAGGCTGACTAGTTGCCCACAGCGGGCAGCACAGGAAGGATAATTAAGAGGCCAGTTGGATCCCCCTGAGAAGTGTTGGGTCTAAACCATAAGCTGGGATCCCCAATTTACGGCATCATAGTGCAAATACGTAAAATAAGTCACAGAGCTGTTCTCTGCCAGAGAGGGACAGCTGGAGACACAAAGAGCCATTAAAAGGGCCAACACATAAATTTTCATTTACAGCCACTTATCCTGGGCAATGGCAAAGGTGGGGGCATAGTGGGCTAGAGACAACTGAGGAGAAACAGGGGATGGAAGAGTTGGGGAGAGAATGAGACAGTAGATGCTGGGATCCCTGTGCTTAGTCATCCCCCCATATGGCAGCAGCCATCCTGCTCAGAGAGACCACTTCATTAGGAGAAGCAGCAGCCTGAGGGGAAACAATAGCCCTGAACCAGGAGCAATTCTGCCCTTCCCTACAGTGCTTAACCACCTTGTACCCTAACCAGCATCCAAAGTCTGGTTTGTCACTGTCATGGCTGTTCACATGTCATGGGGTGGGGGGAGTGGTGGAGGGAAAATGGAGACAACTATATTTGAACAACAACAAAAAATAAAATAAAATTAAAAATAAATTAACATGGGAAAGTACTTAAAAACTGTGCCTTGCACAAAAATAATTACTTTATAACCATTAGCTACTGCTGTTGCCTTCATCACCAACATCATCAAAATCAACATCATTAATTAATTAATAGTTCCATCACCAAAGCTATCTTAGCTATCACCAAAGGAGGTTGTTGTGAATCCCTTAATAAAAGTATGTTTTAAATCCATGCCATCCACATAATTTGTTTTGTAAATATATATTTTACATATTATAATATATAAAATATAAATACTTTTTAAAAACAAAAAAAATCAAGAAACCTGTTATGCAAACATTAAATGTTAAAACCTTCCATGAATTCACATCATGATGAACAAGTGTTTTCATTAATAAATAAGTTCTATTAAGTATGTTCCATATAGATTACTACATAAAATAAAGTCTTCTGCTTTCTTCTCCTCCAATAAACTTTAAAAAGCCCATCTAGCCGGTTTTTCACATAGTCCTTCAATTAATGCTCATTATTGGTTTTTTCAATGCTCCATAGGTTAGTTTCCTTTTTCACTATAAAATGTCATATAAAATTACAAAATATTACCAATCATTTAGGTTGATAACCCTTCAATATTTTACATTTATCACTAATTCTCAATATAAAAAGTCCTGGTATGTTTTTGAAAGCTACTCAATAACTAAATTCAATATATCCATGTTAGATAAGATATAGAAATTTGGACTGCAATATGCTTTCAAATTCCCTTCAAAAATAAATATATCCAGGGTTACTCAGGATCTGTCTCTGGGTCCCAAAATAAAAGTTTCAATAGTTATCAAGATAGCATTTACAGAAAATATATAATACATAATAAAGGTTCACATGAAATTTATTTTTATTGAATATATGCTATGTAATGTAATCTATATCAGTCTTTAAGTTCTACAGTGACACCACCATGTATCCTACCTAGTTGCTCACAATAAAAACTACAATCATTCCTGATTATTTTCTTTCTTCATTCACATTTGTGATGCTGTAATACATCAATAATTCTTGTTACCTTTATCCAGGAAATACAACCCAAACTTGGCCACTTCACACCATCTACACTTCTTCCTCACAATTTTACAACACTATTTTTCATTTGTCCAATTAAAAAATCTTTCTAATTGGTGTCTCTCTTCTACACTCATCACATTACAATCCACTCTACACATACCAGAATAGGCAACATGGTCTTAAAAATAAAATCTTAAAAGTACATAAGATCATTTACTTCCTTTGTTAAAACATTTCAATAACTTGTTTTAAAAGTTATAATGAAAATCAAAATTTTTATAATTACCCTACCTGACTCAATCTGTTGCCTACTTATCTCTCCAGACTCATTTCTTAATATTCTCCCTTTTCAATCAAGATACTCCAACTAGCTGTGGTACTTTGTATTCCAGGAATGACAGTGCCTTTTTACCTTTGGTCTCTCGTGCTTTGCATAATTATGTTATTATGTATATCTGATCTCAAAGGTCATTTCTTCCCAAGAGTTTTTCTAATCTCCCTAAATAAAATAGCAGTAATGACACCATATATATATATATATATATATATATATATATATATATATATATATACACACACACATATATATATCCATTTGTAAAACCATTTTTGCAGTCTGAAAGATGATATTTTTGTTTTAAATTTTACTATATATTTTCTCCGCCATGAGGACTTGCCTAGTTTACCACAATATTTCTGAGTTAAACCTAAACTGCATTTTGCCAGCATTTAATAGCTATCTATTGAATGAGTGACTTTGTGAATTTCTATATGACTAGTAAACACAACTTGAAACCATCATTCTTGTGGAAATTACTCGAATGAATAGACAGACTTTGTGGCATTCCAGGCAAACCTAGACACAACCTCAGTATTCAGAAGTCAGACTAACTGTATAATCAGTATTGTAGAATTTCCCTTAACTTGGCTTTAGTTTTACCATGTACTTTTTTGTCTTGTAATTCATTGTGCTTCATTTTCCTACTTTATATCTTCTCTACCAAAAACACTGCCAAATTAAATGATGTATGGTAGTAATAACCAATGTCTCTACTTCCATGCAATTTTTTTTATTTTAATAAATAGTCTTTCTTTTCCAACAACAATCAGAAGGAAACAATTGATGAAAATATGTCATATCCTGAAAGGAAGAGGTATTAATGTTTAACTGAGGCACACTCATTTCCTTAATGGGAGATTAAGGGAGTAAGGGTTCCCAATCTGAACTGGTGGGAATGCAACATGTTTGTGATCCTCATGATTACTTATCTTTATAATAGCAAAACAATAAAAGCTCCACATTGATAATCTCCAGAAAACCCAACAACATCATTTGTATCTCTAGTCTCTAGTATACACTCAAACAGATGAGCATTAATATCTGACCTTGAACTACTGAGTTTGTCATTTTAATTTTCTCCTTTGGAAAGTCTACTGACTGTTAGGCATTAGAAATGACAATGAGTTTAATCAGTCAAACTCATACTCAGAAAAATCTACTATCCAAAAAAATGAGACAAAGTGAAGAGAACAAATAAATAGGAAGAAAAGGGTAAACAGAGCACAAAATCAAAGGAAGGAAAAGAATTCCAAAGAAAAAGAAGGCAATGATGAGTCAAGGTTTATCTGTGATAATTAAAATTAGATTATTAAATAAATAACCATATTCTCTTCAGGTTTTAAAGTCTTACTTGAAATATGGATTCAAAATGCTGCATAAATATTTTTCAGCATTATTCACCCAGCAAAAATCTATCAAACACTCTATGTTCATTGCACTGCATTCTGAGGACACCAGGATGAACATGCAGACAAAGTCTCTGTTCTGGTGGAACTTATAGTATAGTGGGAGGAGATGGATAAAGACAAACAAAATAAAAACAAACAAACAAACAAAATGATTCCTTATAATAAGTCCTTAGGGAAAAATATGTGTATATATACTACAAAATAGAATGATGTGGTACAGTCTTAGATGAATAATTATTAGACTGGGTAGTCAGGAAAATTATCTGAGGAGGTGACATTTCAGCAGATACTTGAATTATAAAAAAAATTGTCAGCCAAAGAAAGATTAGAAAATGAGAATTAAGCAAAAATTATAAATGACTTATCTTCATAAAGCACTCTGTAAACTTACAGAGTACCTTTAAACTAATCATAAAACTGTAATTCCTATGCCATGGGTGCTTGTAATTTAATATGCACAATACCAATGTGGCTAAATATAAAATGGAGCACACCATTTTAGTAGTGAAATCATGACAAGATAAAAGTTGATAATTATAGCAATGTCTGTATTAGTTTGGCTTAGTATTAATTTTCAATCAAGAACACTATCAGAGTATAATAGCTCAAACAAAAAAATAGTAATATATGAACAGCCAAATTATCATAAACAACAATATGACAGACATTCTTCAACCACATAAAATCTATGAAAACAAAACATAAACATCAGCCATAAAATACATCTTCTATTTTCTAACTACAACTCAATGTTTTATCATGTTTATATATTTTCCTTTTTTATTGAATTTATTGAGGTGACATTGGTTAATAAAGTTGTACAGATTTCAGGTGTTCAGTTCTACAAAATATCAACTGTGCATGGTATTGTATGTTCACCACCACAAGTCAAGTCCCCTTCCATCACTATTAATCCCTCTTATATCCTCTCCCACCTTCTCCTTACCCCAATTTCCTTCAGGTAATCACCATGCTGTTGTCTGTGTTTGTTTGTTTGTTTACTTATTTATTGCTTAATCCCTTCACCCTTTTTTCTCACAGTCCTGCAACTCTAACGTTGTCAATCTATTCTCTATTTCTATGAGTCTATTTCTATTTTGTTTATTTTGTTCATTAGATCCCACATATGAGTGAAATCATATGGTACTCGTCTTTCTCTGACAGGCTTATTTTATTTAGAATAATGCTCTCCAGGTCCATCCACACTATTGCAAAAGGAAAGACTTCCTTTTTTTATGGCCAATTAATACTCCATTGTGTAAATGGACCATAGCTGTTTTATCCACTCATCGACTAATGAACACTTGAGCTGCTTCCAAATCTTGGCTGTTATAAATAATGCTGCAGTGAACATAGAAGTGCATATATTCTTTCACATCAGTGTTTCAGTTTTCTTCAAATACCACAACTCAATTAATTTAGAAAGTTACATCACAAAGGTAGGAAAAATTCTGTTTTACAAATTAGTAAATATGCTATTAATCCACAAATTACACAAGTGAATATAATAGAAATATAAAATATTTAAAATGAAATAATAATACTTATATTTACTTATTTTTTAAAAGATTTTACTTATTTATTTTTAGAGAAAGGAGAAGGGACACAGAAAGACAGGGAGAGAAACATCAATGTGTGGTTGCTTCTCCCGTGCCCGCCCTCAGGGACCTGGCCTGCAACCCAGGCAAGTGCCCTGACTGGGAAATGAACTGGCGACTCTGTTTCACAGGTCGGAGCTCAATCCACTGAGTCACACCAGCCAGAGCATAGTACTTATATTTCTCATCTAAATGTAGTGAAACTAAACCAAAATTCAAATATATAATAGAAACAATGGATAAAGACATAAATACTTCTTTGGAAGATCAATAATTCAGAAATTTTCAATGAGAAGATGATTAAAAAGGAGAGAGAGAAGGCTCAAAAAATAAAATTATAAATGAAAATATGGAAATATCTACAGATCTCACAGAGATAAAATTATGATAATATAGATTGAATATTTCTCTTAACATAATTTTTAAATCATAGTAGATAAATTACTAGAAAAATATATTTTAACAATTACTAAAATAGAAAGAAAAACACAAATAGCCTCAAAATTAAATTAATAATTTCAGTCATTTTAGCAGTCTTAATAACCGAAATTATTTATTAAGTGCTTTGCAGGTAAAATAGCAAAAATACTTCAAGCTTCTAGGTCAATCACACATAGTTTCATATTCCAGGTTTTCAGGTTTTTCAAATGTGTCACCTAAAAAAAATTATGCCACTTTTTCTGCACCCCAGTTTCCTGTTCTCAAGATGCGGATAATATAAATATTTTACAATATAGTTGTTCAGCTTAAATGAGAAAATACAAGCAAAAGTATAGTTCAGAACATGTAATAGCCTCATTATAAATATTACTGTTCACACCTCATCTTTCACACTCTATTCATACAACTAATTATACATAGGACACTTTTAAAATTATTTCAAATATAGAAAAGATATAGGCTTTTTATTAGAAATTACTAAGTTTAAATCTCAGGTCCTTCAGTTTTCCATTAACTGGGCAGACTTTCATAATTTAGTATTTATCTCTGAGATTCTGTATGGTCATATTCAGAAGAACAGCAATAATTAGCACTTATGGTTATCATTAGATAACTGAAATAATATATTTAGAGTACTTAGTGTTGAAAAACAATATAATACCTCTATGCAATGATATTTAGTATGCCAATGCCTACAAGAGACCTAAAGATGACTATCAAAATTCAGTTATCAACTTCATCTCAGAAGGAGATAAAAATCTGTGTCACTTTATCAGAAAGGATCACCCACTCAAAATAGCTATAAGTTTCACTAGACTAAGTGACCTGGCTTTGCCTACCTTTTTGTTTCTTTTTTGTTCTAATTAGAGGTAATAATTGATTAAATATGTTAATCCTAAATTAGAAATTTATGCACTTGTAATATAGCACTACATAGTTCCTTAATCACTATGATCCCTGGTTTAAACCAGGCCAGTAGTTTGGATGAGTTGGATTTGGAGATCACAGGTTTGGAAATACTGCACATCTTGGTTTATATTTTGGCATCACCATGGCATAGCTGTGTAATCTGGAGAAGCAATTTTACTTCCTTAAGCCTGTTTCCTGAGTGAAAATAAAAGATAAAAAAAGTTTTCATATTTTTTTGAGAAATGAGTGAGATAATGTTGTGAACAATTAATTTAGTGTTGGGATATTTAGTGTTTGGGACAATGGTAAGGAGGTAATGCTTCCATGATGAAGAGCTTTACAATATGAGAAGTAAAGTTCTTTGTTAAATTGCAACTAATTTTATTAACAGAGTTACAGAAAGTTTGGTTATAATATTATCCATTTAGGAATATAATCAAGATTCCTGGAGTTTTACTTAGATAATATGCATTTAGGTAAGTTCTAAGTAATGAAATCTCATTGATGCCTCAAGATAAATAAGCTGGTTTTTCAGTTGTAAAGAGATACTGTTCTGTGGTAGGAATGCCTGTAAGGGCCATTAAGACTAATAACGTTCAACATAAAACATGCTCTGAATAACTACAGTTTTTCCTCTAAAGAAAAGTTGTGTAAACTTTCATCACAGTTGGGATAAAAATTACTCATGTAAAAGAGCTTTCAAATAGAAAAAATAAATCTACTTTAAATATATTGATAATGCACATTGAAGAATCAGAGAAGATATCCAAAATGTTTACAAGTTAAACATTTACCTATCCTTCTTGTAAAAAAAATTAAACTACCAAATTTAAGTATGTAGAAGATAACGTTTAACCAAATCTGTGAACTCTCAATAGATATCACTTGCTATGTAGAAGTTATAGTACTTATTAAAAGTATTGGATGCATTTTTAAAAAAAGTGAAGTTTAAAATCTTTTAAATTCTGTATTTCATCACCCATTGAACATTGTCAATCAGTCATGCATCAATTACAACAAACTTCATTACAATATCTGAAATGATTACATTGAAAAAGTCAAGAGATAAAAGTATATAACTGAAGTTCATGGCAAGGTAAAAAAAATATGAAAAATGTCAGCCTCGTCTCTGAGCCTCTTATATATGCCTTTCAGGAGTTATGAAAAGGATAAATTTTTAAGCAACAGAAGAATTAAATATCCACTTACACAGAAGAACAGCCATGAGCATTTATGAAAAGGAATATAAGTTAAGAAACTGACCTGGCTGGTGTAGCTCAGTGGATTGAGCACGGACTGCAAACCAAAGGGTCACCAGTTCGATTCCCAGTCAGGGCACATGCCTGGGTTGTGGGCCAAGTCCCCAGTGGGGGCCACGTGAGGTACAACCACACATTGATGTTTCTCTCCCTCTCTTTCTCCCTCCGCTTCCTTCTGTCTAAAAATAAATAAATAAAATCTTTAAAAAAATAAGTTAAGAAACTATCTCTTACACATGATGTCCATATGAAAGACTTTACAAAAAAGTTAACATTTATATAGTCCTTATTTGTTTATCTCCTTTAATTCTTATAGGTATAGGGTAGGTCATATTACCAACTCTATCTTAGAAAAAAGAGTAAACCATATGAGACTGTTGGCCATTAATGACTAGATGCCATTAATTCACAATTATTTCTTTTTTTTTTCAGCT
This sequence comes from Micronycteris hirsuta, assembly GCA_004026765.1. Lineage (NCBI taxonomy): Eukaryota > Metazoa > Chordata > Mammalia > Chiroptera > Phyllostomidae > Micronycteris > Micronycteris hirsuta. Next base: position 60,003 of record PVJI01008996.1, read on the forward strand.
TTTTACTGTACATTTGTCTGTTATTTGGAACAGTGAACAGTCAAACTTTGGGTTTCTCCCCAACTCTTATTTTTTAGTCATTTTTTTATTAATGTTCAAATACAGTGGTCTCCATTTTCCCACCACCATTTTCTCCTGCCCCAACTATCCCCACTTCCAAACCTCAATCCTACCCCCCTTTGGCTTTGTCCAAGGGTCTTTTATACATGTTTGTTGACAATCCTTTCCTTTATATCCCCTGTTATTTCCCTCTCCCTCCCTCTGGTTACTGTCAGTTCGTTCTTTATTAAAATGTCTCTGATTATATTTTGCTTGCTAGTTTGTTTTGTTGATTGGATTCCACTTATAGGTGAGATCATATGGGTATTTGTCTTTCACCACCTCGCTTATTTCACTTAGCATAATCCTTTCTAGTTCCATCCATGCTGTTGTGAAGGGTAGGAGCTCCTTTTCTCTTTCTGCTGCATAGTATACCATTGTGTAAATGTACCATAGGTTTTTGATCCACTCATTTACTGATGGGCACTTAGGTTGCTTCCAGCACTTGGCAATTGTAAATTGGGCTTCTATGAACACTGGGGTGCATAGGTTCTTTTGAATTAGTGGTTCAGTATCCTTAGGGCATAATCCCAGCAGTGGAATTGCTGGGTCAAAAGGCAGTTCCATTTTTAGTTTTCTAAGGAAATTCCATACTGTTTTCCACAGTGGCTGCACCTGTCTGCATTCCCACCAAGAGGGGAGCTGGGGAAGTGGATAATGGAGGAAAGAAGTGGAAGGGTCCTCAAGGAACATGTATAAAGAATGCATGGACAAAGCCAGAGGTGGGTAGGATTGAGGGTGGGTGGTGGGGGCCAGTGGGATGTGGGAGAGTGGTGGTGGGGAAATGGAGACAACCCCACTTGAACAATAAAAGGTAAATTAAATAAAATTTAAAAAGAAAGTTTTCAGAAAAAAATATTAATTCTTAAAAAATTTAAAAATAACCTTCTGAAGTAGCTATAATTATTTTCTCCATCTGGGGGATGAGAAAAATGATATTTAGAAAATATAAGTAATATAAACTTCTATTTTATAAATATAATAAAATATAGCTTGTTCACTTTCCTTTAGTGGCTGAGTTGGAAATCTGTATTCTTAATAATTCTAATATTTTACCTCTCATGATTTAATTTTTAGAAAAATACCATATCCAAGATTAAACTAATGCTTAAGAAACAGATCAAGAATTCAAAAGCAATATTCTGAAACCTGGGCAATATTGCCTCTGGGTTTAACATCTTCTTTACTTTCGATCTATAGTAACCATAAGTGATCTCATTCTGTCCCTTGACTAGATTCAGAGTTATTATTTGTAGCTCAAATATTTTCCTTGAAATCAACTACCCACTACATATCAATACTTCGATGTATATGTTATCCAATAACATTGAGTTTGGTGGTTTTTAAGGGTACATTTATAAATAACTAGTGGGAATCCTAATTAAAGCTTTACTTTGATAGCTTTGAATTATGCAAAACAAAGTAGTTAAGCTAGCTAAATATTACTTTTCTCATCTGTAAATTAAGATTAAAACAGCATCTATGTCTTACTATTATGTGGCTTAGATATTATATATGAAAAACTAAAAGAATGTATTTCAAGTCTTGAAGAGAGCAACAACAGCAAAAATAAAGAGAAAGAGAAAGTGTTCACACAACCTCAAAAGGAATGAGAGAACACAGGAATAAAGAAGAAGAAAGCATCCATGAAGTAAGGAAGGAATATGGTCATTGGAACAGGGGTGTATCATGGGTGTTGAACTAAGAAGTCCAGGTTGTTTGTTAGACACAGTAAACTTTTAGAACATTTGTGTGTCATAGAGTGAAGGTTATGCCCAGCAGTGTACTTGGTGGATTTAATGTGTGTGTATGTACATGCTGTGTAAGAATGTGCATGGGCAGGAATTGGAAGAGCCTTGAACACATGCTGGGATTTGTGTGATGTGTGTGAGCAGAGGGGTGGTTGCTCTTGTGATCTAGGGTTTTTGTCATGGTGGCCACAGGCTACAATTGCCACAGGCTCTCTTTCCAATGCTCACTCTGTCCACTCTGGGTCTCATCTGCCTGCTCTGTCTCTCTGCCTACCCTCAATAGCCAAATCACCGAGCCTTTTTCTCTCCTAATACAAGAAATGGAACTGAGACAGTGAAGAAAATTTTCATTTTTCCTTAAAATTTATTTTTCTCATCCTAAATAGAAATTTGCATGCAAAACCTTGGGTCCAGTTTGAGAAATGAGAAATTTTGGGGGTAAGAGGAAATCGAACTTCAGGAGACATTCAACAAATATTCATCGGTTTTCCCCTCTACTATGATAGATGCAGGGGGAGACTTCCAGACAAAATAAATTGGGAAAACTGGAGTTTCTAAATACGTTGCAGAGGAAAGATAAGTCCAGATGATAATTCAAAGATTCTCTTCTGTGTCCTCTTGATCCCTAGATCAGTTTCTCTCAGAGAAGCCTTTGTCTTAGATATTTTAAAGAGCTGCCTCATCCCAGATCAGGTAATCAGAAGAGCACCAGGTAAGCCATCCAGCCAGCACGCGGTCACAGTTCTCCTGCCTGTGCTAAAAACACACCTCTTTCTTCTTTCAAAAAAAACTATTTTATTGTTGTTCAATTACAGTTGTCTGCATTTCCCCCCACCAATCCCCTCCACCCCAGCCAAACTCACCTCTCTCCTTTGCTTCCACCCTCCCCCTTAGTTTTGTCCCTGTACCTTTTACAGTAGTTCCTGAAAACTGTTCCCTCATTGTCCTCTCTACCCTCCTTTCTGGTTATTGTTAGATTGTTCTTAATTTCAATGTCTCTGGTTATATTTTGTTTGCTTTTTTGTTGATTATGTTCCAGTTAAAGGTGAGATCATATGGTACTTGTCCCTCACCACCTGGTTTATTTCACCTAGCATAAAGCTCTCCAGTTCCATCCATGGTGTGTTGCAAAGGGTAGGAGCTCCTTCTTTCTCTCTGCTGCAGCATATTCCATTGTGTAAATGTATCATAGTTTCTTGATCCACTTATTTACTGATGGGCAAATGGCCATCATAAATCAACAAACAAGTGTTGGAGAGGATGTGGAGAAAAGGGAACCCTAATGCACTGTTGGTAGGAATGCGGACTGGTGCAGCCACTGTGGAAAACATTATGGAATTTTCTCAGAAAACTAAAAATGGAACTGCCTTTTGACCGAGCAATTCCACTGCTAGGTTTATATCCTAAGAGCACTGAAACACCAGTCCAAAAGAACCTATGCACCCCAATGTTCATAACAGCACACTTTACAATAGCCAAGTGCTGGAAGCAAGCTAAGTGCCAAACACACCTCTTTCAAACATAACTCTTTAAAAGGCAACCTGGCCATGATCAGCACAGGGACAGGAAAGAGGAATGAAGAAGTGGTGCTAAAAATAAAGTCAAGACAGTATGAACTCCTGTTAGAGGGAATATGTGCTTAAGTTTTACTGTGTTTTAAATGGCTTGGAGTGATAGGAAAAAGAAGGGGAAGTTCAAGGGCAAAAGGTCCTCATGCCTGGTTATATGAGTATCCACAGGTGTGGTAAGAATTAGGGACTAAAGCTCTCTAATTTCCAATGGTTTCAGTGGCAAACAATTTTCAAATTGATCATAATGCTCTTGGCATTTTGGCTACAGAAGCTTAAGGCATCTAGCATGCTGCTCATCTACTAGTGGGAACCACAGTAGAGGAAAATAAAATGTATTCACTGGGGACTTCTGGCCAAGATGGAGGCATAGGTAGACACACTGTGCCTCCTCACACAACCAAAAGAAGGACAACAACAATTTAAAAACAAAAAAACAACCAGAACCGACAGAAAATTGAACTGTATGGAAGTTCCAACAACCAAGGAGTTAAAGAAGACCCATTCATCCAGACCCGTAGGAGGGCAGAGCCATGCAGCTGGGTGGAGAGGGCTCGCAGCAGGGCAGGGTTGGTGTACCAGGCAGGACCCAATGAAACTGTGGCTGGTGGACTTGGCAAAACAGCAGCTGGTGGATCCAGCAAGCCTGTGGTGGGTGGATCAGGTGGTCCCACATTTGCATGCATACAAAGGAACAGCTGGGGAGTGAAACAGACCACACAGCCTAGGGTACCAGCACGGGGAAATAAAGCTTCAAACTACCAATTGAAAACACCTGTGGGGGTTGAGGTGACAGCAGGAGTAACTCCCAACCTCACAGGAGTTCTCCTTGGAGAGACCCACAGGGTTCTAGAACATACTCAATCCCACCCACCCAGGAATCAGCACAGAAGGGCCCAATTTGCTTGTGGGTAGCAAGGGAAGTGACTGAAAGCTGGCAGGGAGCAGAGCAAGTGCTATTGTTCCCTCTGGGACCACTTCCCCACAGAAAGTGTCACAACGCAGAAACGTGGTTTGCCCCACCCTGGTGAACACCTAAGGCTCCACCCCTCATACCTAACAGTCTCACCAAGGGAAAAAAAAATGGCCTAATGAAAGGACAGATCAAAGCTCCAGAAAAAATACAACTAAGCCATGAAGAGATAGTCAACCTATCACATGCGCAGTTCAAAACACTGGTAATTAGGATGCTCACAGAATTGGTTGAATTTGGTTGCAAATTAGATTAAAAAGTGAAGGCTACACTAAATGAAATAAAGGAAAATGTACAGGGAACCAATAGTGATGGAAAGGAACTGGGACTCAAATCAATGGTGTGGACCAGAAGGAAGAAACACTCAACCAGAAAATAATGAAGAAAAAAGAATTCAAAAAAATGAGGAGAGGCTTAGGAACCTCCAGGACATCTTTAAACATTCCAACATCCTAATTATAGGGGTACAAGAAGGAGAAGAGGAAGGGCAACAAATTGAAAACTTATTTGAACAAACAATGGAAGAGAACTTCCCCAATCTGGCAAAGGAAATAGACTTCCAAGAAATCCAAGAAGCTCAGAGAGTCCCAAAGAAGTTGGATCCAAAGAGGAACACACCAAGACACATCATAATTACATTACCCAAGATTAAAAATAAGGAGAGAATCTTAGAAGCAGCAAGAGAAAGGAGGACAGTTACCTACAAAGGAGTTCCCATAAGACTGTCAGCTGATTTCTCAAAAGAGACCTTACAGGCAAGAAGGGGCTGGAAATAAGTATACCAAGCCATGAAAGGCAAGGGTCTACATCCAAGAATACTCTATCCAGCAAAACTTTCACTTAGAATGGAAGAGCAAATAAAGTGCTTCTCAGATAAGGTCAAGTTAAAGGAGTTCATAATCACCAAGCCCTTATTATATGAAATGTTAAATGTACTTATCTAAGAAAAAAAAGATAAAAATATGAACAGTAAAATGACAGCAAACTCAGTTGTTAACAACCATACCTAAAACAAAAGCAAAAACAAACTAAGCAAACAACTAGAACAGGAACAGAACCACAGAAATGGAGATCACGTGGGGGGTTATTAACAGGGGAGTGGGACTGGGAGAGAGGGGGGAAAGGTACAGAGAATAATAGCATAAATGGTAGATAGAAAATAGACAGGGGGAGGTTAAGAACAGTATAAGAAATGTAGAAGCCAAAGAACTTATATGTACGACCCATGGATACAAAGTAAAGGGAGGGAAGGTGGGTGGAGGGTGCAGGGCAGAGGGGAATAAAGGGGGAAAATGGGACAACTATAATAGCATAATCAATAAAATATATTTTTTAAAAAATGTCTTCACCGAGTTTATCAAACCCATGGAAAAACAAAATATAAAACATTGATGCTAATAAAAAAAATGAAGTCTTCCCCATCACCTGGACACAGCATTTCAACATTTTATGACATCTCTTGCCTTCCACACTGTTATTGATACTATTTTCACAGGCTAATGAGAGAGGCAAAGTATGGGTACTCTGATTTTCCCATCTGCCCTGAGCCTGGGTATCATGAGATTCATATACCATGGAAGGAGGTATTCAGATATAATTAAGGATGGAGACATGTAACATGTAGCTGTGTTCCAAACTCTGTAGGGAAAAAGATGGGTAGACAAGGTGGGTAGATGGAGAGGTCCTGGACAAGGTGGCCACCCTGGTTGCAGATTTTGTCCCGCAAAATCTGTGGGGGACTGTAACTGATCGCGTGAATCAATCTCACCCAGAGACACGCTTGGAGAAGGAGGTCCGGTTGCCACAGGTCTTTCCCTCCATCTCTAGAAAGGCCCCAGGCATAGCTCAGCCGGGCTTTTTATTAGAAGTTTTAGGATACCTTTGCATTGGATTGAATATTCACAAACTCATGCCAGAATCGGGGTTTTCAGCGAGGTCATGAGGATATATGAGAAGGGGATAGATAAGCAGGCGGTACATTCAGTAAGGTAAATATTTGGGGTACAGAGCATTAGGTTGTAAATTCAGGTCTGGTGGCAGACAGTACCGGGGCAGTACATTAAACAGGAGACAAGTAAATTGAGGGTAAGCTAGCTAGGGCTGTTAACTCTTAGGACCATAAAACATTGAGGCAGAGAAGAATTTCATGGATCCATTAACTTAAGTCTCTTGACTCTGGGAGGGAGAGACCCAGCAAGGCAGTGAATTTTTAAGAAGCATGTTTAGCCATATTCCTATTAGAGAATTATTTTTCCACTGACATGAATCACGCTTGCCCACACGGGAATAATTTTTCCTCAGACGGAGCTTTGCTCACACACATGGATCCCAGGACTGCATGTTTTCACGCGTGTGAAAAGAATTCCCACACACCCCTATTCATTCTATCCAATATCTGTGTCATGATAGGAAGGTACAGATGTGGAAAGGCTTGAACAGCAGTTCTAGGACTAGAAAATTATATTATCATTAGTGATGATACTACTAATGTAAACTGAACATGCACTGTGAACCAGACACCAGGCTAATTAATTTGTTCACATTGTTGTATTTAATGTTAACACACACATACACACATGCACACATTACATGTATATAATACATATATAATATTTTATAATATATAATATATGTTTATAACATATATTGCATGTGTATATAACATATACGTGTATATAACATATATAGTATATATGTATGTAATATATATGAATATATTTATATGTTATTATATGTATATTATATATATAAAATTTATATAGCAGGTAAAAATTACTATTATGCAAACAGGGACACTGACTTTTCTACGATCATATAGGGGAGGGTAAGTGCTGAAACTAGATTTCAACCTCAGGCAGTTGGACTTTCATGATTTAAAAAACTTTGCTAGTCTATTCAAATGAATATGAATCCTTTACATTATTGAACTAAAATTAGAGCAACAAAGTTTTGCAGATAGCATGTGATTAATGAGTAGTAATTATGTGTTTTTTTTTTTTTTTTGAGATTCCCAGGGCTTTTTTTTTTTTTTTAAGATTTTCTTTATTTATTTTCAGAGAGATGAGAAGGGAGGGAGAAAGAGCAATGTATGGCTGCCTCTCACATGGCCCTCATTGGGGACCTGGCCCACAACCCAGGCATGTGCCCCAACTGGGTATCGAACCAGGACACTCTGGTTCCCAGCCCATGCTCAATCCACTGAGCTACACCAGCCAGGGAGTATTTTGTATATTTTAAGAAGTCTTGGCATCTTGAAGCCTTCAGCATCCAGAGAGGGACTTACCTACTTAGAGTTAGAATTCAAATTTGTAGAGATAGAGAAAAGTTTGCCTGTGAGTAAGTCTTTCATTTGGAAACCAACTAATCCTGAGTCCACATTCCTACCTGCCTCCTTCATCAGGTTCCTGCAGTGAAAAACACTATCCCCTACCCTGAGTCACCCCAGGTTGTGGCACTAAACAATGATGATAGC